>JNDT01001227.1:0-25915 GCA_000697055.1 Saksenaea vasiformis B4078
GAAGGCTTGTCATCATGAACGTCAACGAACATAACACATCTCAAGTATGTTCACGATGTGGTGAAAAATCTTTGGAACAAGTCCGTGCTGCGGGTCTCAGTCTGTACACCGTGTTAACTTGCACCAGTTGTCGTACGGTGTGGCAGCGAGACATCAACGCCTCCCGAAACATCTATGGTATATGCTACAATACCATCTATCATGGTCAGCGGCCAAGCATCTTTACACCTTCTGGAGGTAGTTGATATCTCTTGCCTTACAGTTGTAAGTATAAGTATCCTCAAATGTTATATCAATATTACTAATGCTATATCTGCTTTGTCCCATTTTTATATTGCTGTTCGTCTACTTTACCATGATGTTTCGTCCACTATTTCTGCGGGTTCTTGTTCATTTTGTATTGTAACTCCGTCTAAATTTCAAAAGGAAAACCTGTATAGAAGATGCGTCATAAAACATTCTGAGTATGAACTGAACTATGTGATAGATAAACTGCAATCCTAATACCTTCCAAAATTGCTGGCGCAAGGCAGGTCTCATGGATAAATATGTTCATGTAAATGAAGCAACCTCACTGCTGGATGATGAACTTGTGACAAGCATGAATTGTCACCTCCAGGCTATCAAGTGGACCACAATGACAATATCCGATTCCGAGAGTGGCTGCCGAGAAGAAGAGGATACTGTTGGTCCAGGAACTGAATAAGACGTATTCACTGATACAAAGACGAGGAGATCGTGAATCATGACATACACCAAACCTGCGAAAGAGAAACGTTGCATTCCGTTTAAAGATCAACCGTTTCGCATTGACACAATGATAGCTTTTCTTGTTGACGAGGTATTACATCATATTTTGCAAAGGATAAATGCAGTTAGGAAACCTTTGAGCACTAAACCTCCCGGTAAGAGATTCAACCACATTTTCAGGCTTGAACTTGATATTACAGAGAATCTGAGAACCTGCACTATGTTTTCTGGTGGTGGACCTGGAATTTCTTGAAAAACTGGGTTTTGAAATTAGAGAGGTTGCACTGAAGATTCTTTATTCCAGGAAAAGAACAAGGGACTACTGTCATTCAGAATTCCTCCACCCTGTTTTACCGATAGGAGCTGTTATTTACAATGGGAACTCACAGACACGTCTACTCGATCTGATTTTTCTATGATTGATTACATGGAAAAAGGAAAGTATTGTACAGAGCACTTTTGACATTTTACTCGGGAGTAGAAGCAAACAAAATGACTGTATAGATGGAACGGAGGAATGATTGTATGTTATTATATAGATGGACAAAAATCTGCAACGGTTGGAGTCAGGGTATAATGCACATTTATTGGATATCACTGCTATGTATATCTAACCGACTTGCGACATAGCTGTCGCAGTGTACTTTTGTACTGCATCTTTGAAACGTTCATACAGTAAATCATATAATGGTTTTATGTCTGCTAACTGTATGATCACCGGATTATCTGGCACAGAATTTATCCATCCGTGTAGGTTACGCTCTTGTTGTATCAAAGAAGTGTCTCCGCCTAACTACAAATGAGTAACCATACGCGGCTATAGAAGGCGTCAGTGTCACGAACCGATAACTTCGTAGTCTGTCCCATTTTGTATGGCTTTGTCTATTTTACTTTGTATCTCCTGTAATGGCTCATTCGCATCCCCAACTTCGTCGCATTTGATGATTATTCTCCCTCCTAATCGTGCAGTGAGTACGTGCCCTTTCAGGCTTTTCACATTACCAAGATTTATCCTTGACCCATAGAAGACACCATAGCGATACATAGTTTTCGCTATATCGGTGTGGGAACTCACAGCTACAGAAACGTCTTGCATAAATTGCTCAGTTGCTTCAATCTTGTCTTCAAGGCGGAACTAGAAGCAATATGTTAAATTTGGTTTACGAACAGAAAGAGCTCCACTTACGCTTAAAAAGGTCACGTAAAGCACTAGTACCTTTGCTTCGCTAGAAGATGCTTTGGAACATCGACGTCGGCGTGGTGGATACGAGTCGTCAAATAATGCAAAGTGTGAATGCTTCTCAGGAATCATTTCAACATGCTGACGACCTGCATGATGCAGCTGCTTTGCAATAAACGCCTTTGTGCCTTCTTCCAACACTTCACGGTTAAGCACACCATTTTTATGGCTCAGATAGGGTATAGTAAGCGCTTTTTCGCTGGCCAGTTCGCCGTTACGATTGATACCCCTTCCCCAGTATAGAGAAAGAGAAGCGCATATGTCGGAGGTTCGCGCTGTGGAAGATGGCAATCTAACAGGTGTTAGAAGCCAGCTGCTATGTTCTTCAGAACCGTCGGTGCAGACATCCGCGACAAAGCGACAGCTCATTGCATCAGCTGTCAATTTCTTGACGCTTAGAGACAGATATGCAGCGATTTCTTTCTCGCTTGCCGATACTACGGCTCGCAAAGCTATCTTGTCTCGCGGTCGAACATAGACATTGTTTTCTTCCTGCTCCTCTGGTAATGTTTGCTCAGAGGAGTCAGGTAACTGATCCTCCATAGTATTTGTTATTATCCTAATATTTGACGAGGGCAAGTGGTGAATACACTGAAATATAGACTTTGGAGCTTACCATTCTTGACAAAGGGGAAGTGATCTTTTCCTAACCGAGATGTTGGTACGTTGTTGACAGTCTTCTGCCCTGTTGACATCTTCATGTAGATTTTCAGGATGGAAAGTAAGGAATTGTTCTTGCTTCCACAAAAAAGAGCTCGTGCTCTCAGACACAATTTGGACTCGAACAACGTCGCCGTATTTAACTCTATGGAGTTCGTTGTCGTCGCTAGCTGGTATCAGCTTAAAAAACACAGGTTGGAGTTCCACTACGTGTGCAATTTCTATAGCGTCCACATCATTGATGTAACATAGAAGACACCCTAATGTAAGACTTTAGAAGGTGGTAGTTGCTAGGAAATAACGTTTACCTTCCCCATCTTCGTATGTACTTGAACCTTGGGACAAGTACAGTTTGAAACCTTTGTTACGTAGAGAAAGCACCATTGGATAATGATAGAAGACATAATCATCGTTGAGTACGACTTGTTCGTATACTTCCAGCACCTGAGCACGTTCATTTTCTTGAAGGAGGTCGTACGTCGGTCTTAGATCTTTCATTTGGATGACGGCTGGATGCGACATGATTGTCTCTTTCCAACTTGGATAACCATCGAAGAGGAATACAGCAGAGTCACCACCTGTATTCAAAATTAAGATATTCTCTCTCCTCCTTAAAAGCGTCTAGAGAACTTGCCTAAAATACTTCTAGATTTTATATCAATTTCACCATTCCCATCTGATTCCGTGTATTCGTGGAGAATCCTCCCTCCTATGTCTGCACTTAGTAATTCCGTCTCCATTGCTGTGCATTGCTTATACCAAGTATGAATTTTGTAGGATAAAAGTATCCAAATTGACCGAATACGCTCTGCAGTACGTGGTATTTTTCGTTGTCATCGTCCAAGTTCAGTGCCTCTTTTATGTGCTTCTGAAATATCTGTGTGCCCGTGATATCTCTGTCACTTAGTTTAACCTTAAACACATAAGAGGTAGTTCAGCTTTGCGCCGGATCGTTCGGTTTCTGTTACTCACCACCGCACAGGGTTCGCATAGAGTATGTGCAAACGTTTTTTCACTAGTGTCTTTTACCACATATACCTTTTGCCTATTGTAAGCGGCTTCAGCACCAGCATTGAATCCAAACGTTCCTGGACAGGTTCTAGAAAAATCCTTAGGCAAAAGACCGTTCTGGTCAAACGACGTTGTGGTTGAATAATGCCCGAATTTTTGATAATATAATACGGAAGGATCACTGCTGAAGGTAAGCGCTTGCTGGCTGGCGCGCTGCCCGTCCAGATGTACACCATGAATATGTTGGTGATAATCCGCGTCCTTTACCCTAAATGACAGTTAATACCAATTCGATGTAAAAACAAGATGATTCGACCTGCAAGCCGTAATGTCATTCTGTTCTGTGTGTAGGTCATCTCTGTATTCGATGTCGATGTGTAGATTCTTTTTATCAGAAACATTCTTAAAACGTTGTGCTGCCTGCTCGAAGTCTTGCTCTACTCCCATACCATTTGCGTGGGCAATTCCAAGCATATATTCTCCATGGTCATTGTTTTGCATAGCTGCTTTCTGGTTCCATTTGACTGCTTCCACATAATCATGAGTGGAGCCTTGTTCATTCCAATACATATCGCCGATCTGGAGATATGCATCGACATTGTTTTGATCTGCTGCTCTCAGAAACCATTCAAATGCCTTGGCATAGTCCTGTTTCACACCGTGACCTTCTCGATATGCGGAACCCATTCGCACTTGTGCATAAGCATGATTTTGGTGGGCCGATTTACTGTACCAATAGAACGCTCGTGTATAATTCTTTTTTATCCCTCGTCCTTCTCTGAATGCGTCAGCAACACAGGCTTGTGCATGCGCATCATTATGGTACTGTGCCTCAAACAATTTAGCGGATAGGGCCTCGTCCTGATCAACGCCGTTGTCATCAATGTACTCATGACCGATCCGAGTTTGATTGTAAATATAGTCTTCATTCATTTGTTCGTTGTAATAATCAGACGTTTGTTTAGATTCTCGCATTATGTCTGCATCGATTATGTACGGCTTGACCTCCGATACTTCTGCTCTTGCACCGAGCTGTTCTGGCGATCTTTCGAATGGCTGGAATGATAGCTCAGGAACTCGATCAACCCCTTCGCCCTCGTGATATGTCCAGCCAATACGACTTTGAGGATACAAGTGGTCTTGAGTTACTGATTTACTGTACCTGTCAGCCTCTCGATTGTAGTCTTGGTCTATGTCTTCATCCACTATGTACGCTTCGCCAGTAGAAGTTTGTGCGTTGGTGTCAATGTCGTTTCCTGCTTTTTTAAGCCATCTGAGAGATTCTGCATGATCTTGCATGACACCTTCACCGTCTCGATATGCGTATCCGACTTTCCTTTGTGCATAGGTAAGACCCTGTTCAGCGGCTATTTTGTACCATTCGAATGCCTTTTTATAATCCTTATCCACGCCGCTGCCACTTCGGTACGCGTCACCAACACATGCTTGTGCTTCGGCATCATTCTTCTCAGCCGCTTTTTCTAACCATTTGAACGATTCATCAGAATTTCGTTCAACGCCTTCACCGTTTTTGTATGCGTAGCCGACTCTTCTCTGCGCATAAACATGGCCTTGCTCTGCGGATTTCTTATACCACTCGAATGCTTTTGTTGAGTCCTTCTCTGTGCCGATTCCTAAACTGTATGCATCACCAACACAAGCTTGTGCCTCGGCGTCGTTTTGTTCTGCAGCTTTCTCGAACCATCCGAAGGACTCCGAGTAATTTATACCGACACCCTCGCCATCTCTATATGCGTATCCAACTTTTCGCTGAGCATACGCATAATCTTGTTCTGCGGACCTTTTGTACCAGTCAAAGGCATTTTTGTAATCTTTCTCGGCACCATTTCCAGTCTGGTATGCATTTCCAACACAGGCTTGCGCCTCAGCATCATTCTTTTTAGCCGCCTCCTCGAACCATTTAAACGATTCAACAGGATTCTGTGAAACACCTTTACCATCTCTGTAGGCATAACCAAGTTGCAATTGAGCGTATGTATGACCTTGCTTTGCAGATTTCTCGTAACAGTTGAGCGCTTTGGTATAATCTTGGTTTACACCTTGGCCAATACTGTAAGCGGCGCCAATAGATGCCTGTGCCTCTGCGTCGTTCTGTTCCGCCGCTTTCGCAAACCACTCGAACGATTGTGCGTAATCCTGACTGACTCCTTCGCCGTCCCTGTACGCACATCCGACTCTCCTTTGTGCATAGCTGTGATTCTGCTCAGCGGACTTCTTGTACCATCCAAACGCCTTTTCATAGTCCTGGCTCACGCCATTTCCACTTCGATATGCATCACCAATGCACGCTTGTGCTTCAGCATCATTCTTTTCAGCTGCTCTTTCGAACCACTTGAACGACTGTCCAAAATCCTGTTCAACTCCTTGGCCATCATGGTATGCATAGCCCAGCCGTGTCTGGGCATAGACGCAGTCCTGATTCGCCGATTTCCTATACCAGTCGAAAGCCATGGTATAATCTTGCTGTACGCCTTGCCCTGTCCTGTATGCATCACCAATAGAAGCTTGTGCCACTGGATCATTCTTTTCTGCTTCCTTTTCCATAGAACTGTCCCGATCGCCGGCTTTATGGGTGTCGCCGATATCTTGATTAATATCTTTTCTATACCGCTCTGATAGCTTTCTATCTCTTTCCTTCTCGCTGCATGCATCAGGATTGAAGAATGCTTGCAGATCGATCAACTGTACGAGTACTTCTTTCATAGACGGTCTTTTTCGAAAGTTTTCATTTAAACACTCTTTCATAATCTCGGAATAGTGTTCAGATATATTGCCTTGGTCGTCATATTTCCCTGAGGATGAGTGAATGCGGAACATAGAAATTTCATACATCAACACACCAAATGCGTAGACATCAGATGCTTTCGAACTGCCGAGTCCTTGTTTTTTCTCCGGAGACCACCAAAGCTGGCTATTGGTGGTGGTGTTGCCAAACTCACACGTCTGGTCTGCGCTCTCGCGACTCATTTCGAACCCGGTGATCTTCGGCTCGTAGTTGTCGTCGATCATGATGTTACGGCTCTGGATATCTTTGTGCACTATATCACACTCGTGAATGTATGCAATCCCCGCTGCGATTTTACGGGTTAGGGAGATTTTGTCATTAGGGGACATATCGTACGCAAACATTTCGTTTAACGGTCCGAAACGGGTCATGTCACACACTATGCAATGACTATTCTCGAGGTTTACGATTCCGTAGATGTTCAGGATGTAATCGCAGTCTTTAAGACACCAATTCAAAAGAACGCCTTTCTTGATCGCGTTTAATCTCGTCCGATCGATCGCTACGCTTCCGTCGATCACCTTGATAATGACTTTCTTCTTGCGATACACCCCTTCATGCACCGCTCCTAAGGCGAACAGGCCTTTGACTTTCCCTATTTGGATTTGGCTGCGGTCGATAGCCACGCCTTCCAATATCTCTCGTTTGATTTTCTCTGCCAGCATCAAAGCTTTCGCATTCTTTAGGTGTCGTTCGATCCGCAAGACGTACTCGTTATGCATGTGATCGTCTTTGGTTACATCTTCTACAACTTGAGCGGACGCGTTATCGATCTCCACGATCTCTTCTTTGACCATTTTCCTCCAATATTCCAAATTTTCCTTGAGAAGTTCGTATTTTCTATTGGCGGTTGCCTCTCCTAGGAAGCGGGCTACCAATCCTGACGTGTTCATCTGAATGAGAAATTTCTTACAATCCCTGAGCGTTTCGAGTAGACCCCGGATCGATGGATAGTCGTTTACATCTTTACGTTTAAGATACGCCACGATAGCCTCACATCGAAGAGCAAGATCACGACATCTTAATTTATTGAACTGTACTTCGTCTGCAAGCTTCGAAATCTCAGACGTGAGCTGAAAAGCGAAGGGAACAGACTCCATTATTTCAAATGCTTGCAATTGACGTTGAGAGCGACAAGAGATTGGAGTGAAAAGACGATGACGTATGACAAAGTAGTGGAGCGAGTATGAGTTGCACTTGGCGTTTTAGCAGCCAACTGCAACCTTGGTCAGCTGTGATGAGGAACCAGTTTAGTGTATCCCATCGCATAACAAAGTTAGCCAATTGAATCCGAGACTGAGCGAAACTACTGTATATTCTAGAGAAGCTCACCTAGAGACGACGACGCGTAGTGTAGTGTGACACTGTAAACCCTAAACCAGGTGCATCTAGAAGTAGCATTTGCCCGGAAAACTTCGTGCACAACGACAGGTCAGATGTCGTATACACGGAAACAATTGTCATGGAAGAAGGCTTGATAAACTTATTCTTACACAATTATGCTGCGGCAAGAATGGCGTTGTTATAGCGCACTGAGTTTCAACATATGCTGTACAGATATTCTTCAATTTCTGCTTGTCCTGTTTATCAACCTCCCCGACAGAGTTAGTATCCTTTTGTGCGATAAGTTGCAAAAGTTAGTAATGAAGCTAAATACGCGGGAATCGCAGTGTATAAATTCTTTCAATACATTTTTCTCCACCTTGCGGTTCTTTCCTGTTCTCCTAAGTGACATCTTGTATCTAATCGGACTTATCCTACCGTTATGCGCTGCTTTTAAACTGTTTGGCGTCAGCTCCAAATAAGCTTTACGTCGGATGTAGTACTTTTTGCGGTTGTGCACTTGAATCTTGCGTGGGAAGCAGTCCTTTATGCATCAACGCATAGTGCATTATCATAGTGTTTTATTGGTTTACTGTTTTCATTTATCGATTCCAGAGTGCAATTGCGACATATGTTCTAGATAAAGGTGTGTGGTGGATATTTAAAGAGACGCATAAATATTTTCTTGTTTCTTTGGCTCCGTTTCTTTTTCACATTCCCGTTGTGTACAGTACTTGCACCATGAGTGGGCAATGGTAGGCGATGATATGCTGCTTGTGCGAAACACCGCAGTGTTGTTGAAACCTGTCTGCCCTTATTGCAATACCTTGGAAGCCTTCGCAAAATTTACGGAATGCACGCCGACATATGCATCGAGAAATGATATTCTTTTGCCTGTCCGTGCCAAATCTGATCAACTTTTTTTTTGTGGCTGGAGCTAACCTCCCTGAGGAAATACAGCCCAACTCATCCCCAGAACAATATAGTGGCAAACTAAAGATGTGGCTGTGAGCAAAAACAATGAAGAAGGTATAGGAATAACTAAAGAAGAAACGACATAGACATAAGAAGCACTAGGAGAAGAGACAACGCAAGAAAGCAGCATCAGCATACGATTTCGGCAAGTATCTTCCGATACACATATGCAATGACAGCTTACCTTCGATTCTCTCTAGTTTCTATCTGGTATTAAAACATGTTTACGTTCAAAGCATCTATCATTGATTACCATTGGCTTGACAGGAAGATAAAATGTGAAAGTTGCAAAAAGTACAGTAATCGGTAGAAAAAGGACCAGTCAGTGAATCAAAGAGAATTCCTCGGTAGAACGTTTCTGCGCGCAAAGATTTTAGAAAAAAAATACAGTGTATTATAGAGAGATGATGAGATATTATTTTAGACATGAACACAACATGGAAGAACACATCACTTAAGTTTTTAGCATCAGATCGGCGTGAAAAGAGCTCCTTCCCCAGCGCAAAGATCGCTAGAGCCTCCGCCAAATAATTTTAAGCTGACAAATCTTACATTTTTTTTTTTGTTTTTCTCTTTACAGATCCCAGCAGCAACATGAAAGACATTCCTACCATTGCAGACAATAGCACTTCCAAAGAAGCGTTTTATGAATTGCTCCGAGATCAGATCAAAGCTCTTGTCGAGGATCAAACCTTCTGGGTACATTCAAGAAGCATAGTGCCATACCATCTAAATATCTTTTTGGTAACAAGGTTACCAATCTAGCTAATGCTTCGGCAATCATCTATCATGGTTTGCAGTCATTGGAACATTTCCAGAAGAAGCCGATCAACTGGGCGGGATTTTATGTAACAGATCCTAAGGACCCGAAGAAACTTATTTTAGGACCTTTTCAGGGCAAGGTAAAATGTGAAGGAGTGAACGAGAGTTAAAAAAAAAAAAGGAAGAAAGGGCGATTATAACACAGCCGTTTTTAGATAGCTTGTACAGAGATTCCATTCGGCAAGGGTGTCTGCGGCACGGCAGCTCAAACAATGGAAACCCAAATAATCAAGGATGTACATGCATTCCCCGGACATATTGCTTGCGATGCCGCGTCTAACTCGGAAATTGTCGTGCCTATGATAGTGGATGGCGTAAGTGTGAATGACGATTTAACCATGAATGGATCTAATTATTATTATCGTTATTATCATTGTAAAGAGAGTGGTTGGAGTCCTTGATATCGATTGTGAAGAAGCAGAAGGATTTGACGATACAGATCGCGTGGGTTTAGAAGCCGTTACCAAGGTGATCATTGAGAGTTGTGTATGGTAATGTAGATTTAGACAAATAAAAATTTTGTATGCAAGGGCAAAAGCAAAGGTTTCCAAACCTGGATTTGCATGATACCGCCATATCTCCTTATGTACTTTGAAATCAACTCCCTCATTATTCATATTGTCCACTCTATCTCCTTTTTTTTTCTTTGCGTCAAAAATTCTTTTTCTGGTTCGCTTTTTGAATTCCCCTCGTTTCTTTTCTTCTCGATTGCAAAAGATTCCCGGATTATGCCGTTAACCGCCATGTTCGCCTCTGACAGTTTAGTTTTATCGAATCATCTCATCAAGTGCATGGATGAAGTCAAGGTATATATCATCATCATCTCTCCATACAGAAAGAGAATGTAACACCTCATTCTTCAAACCTCAGTGTCATGGAAACATCCAGGAAGAAGACAACTTGTTGCGATCATTAGATGTTGTGGACCAAGAAGAAGCCATGGTTGCATCTACAATCACAGCAAATTCTGTAGATGATGGTGAAGAAGAAGAAGACGACGATGATACCACAACTGATACGGCTGTCCGAAAGGAGGGGGAAGCGGAGGATGAAGATGACCAGCATATTCTCATGCAGCCGCATTTTTCTCCACCTCGTCTTTATTCTGTGGAAGATAACAAAAAACAATCGTTGAAGCTTCGGTTTAGAAATGCGCTCAAAATATCCACGCGTACTGGTACGCCACCAACACCTCCACTAACACCTTGCCGCAGTCCTTCAACACCGTATCCATCGCAAAACAGACCATCATGCACAGAACAGAAATGCCAACCAACGACGCCATTTACAAAAGCCCACTTAAACAGCACCATTTCCTATGCACCACAATTAAACACGAAGACCATTTGCGCAACAAATGATGAATGGATTGCTTCTTCTAGCGTATCCAGTTGTTCTTCGACTTTATCCGCAACATCTTTCTCAACTGCAGGCAACTCCTGCGTGTCTTCTGCAACGTCGCACACGGCTGCATACAACAGCTGCTTGTTTCCATCCGTCGTCTCTTCGCCTCCTCCGCCACCGCCACCGTTGGCCACACCAGACGTCCAGCCACTTCCTTCCTCCTCCTCGCGGCTGTTGTCGGCTCTTCATAAATTCAAATCCAAAAGTTCCTCCGTCTCAGCGAGGCAAAGTATCGGTGTTGTTGCTCCCGATGCCTCACAAAGCAGATCAGCCATCAAGCTGTCGCCTACCAAAAGTTCCACTTTTGCTGACAGAATCAAAAGCAAATTCCAGCTTGACAGCAAGAAATGTTCAAGTTCACGCATGCCACGATCCACTTCGCTGTCATCCATCACGCCAAGCTGGTCTCGTATGGTAAAAGAACCGCGAAGAAAGAGCGTCGCAGAAATACCAAATAACATGTATCGTAAAAAAACAGCAAAGAGCATCCTCAAAGGTACAAAATACACGTTTATAAAGAAAACAACAGCTTATCAACTTGAGAACTATAGAGAATCAATCCGTCAGATGCCGTGATGGTAGCAGTGATGATTTACGGCCGCTGTACCATCTTCAGCAAGAGCGGCGCCAGCGGGTTGCACAGAAAAAGAAAAAAACCGTCTGTTTTGCCAAGTTTGTGGCCGTTCGCGAAACGTACTCGAAGCAGGACTACGATCGCGGTTCCGATCCAGAGGCTGTGTGTACACATCTCACCGCCACTTTGGCTCAACGAATCAAAGAAGAGCTTAACCATTACAAGCTACAAGAAATGTTGGTGCACGAGCAAAGTCGGATCCATACGCATTTTTTCTTATAAACTATTACATAATATTTAATGCATCGAGTTTGAGTCTTATACTGCTCATAACCAATAGACATTCCTCTTCATATTTGAAGTGGTTCTTTCTCACTTGATAGAATTGATTTCTGTTACAGAGATAAAAACCACCACATCGTAAACACTTTCTTTTGCCCTCTTTTACAAATGACTTACCAATGAATAGTGATCACTTGTCCAACATGATGCGAAATTATCGAGAATGTGGTAAAAATAAATAAATAAATAAATAAAAATCCCTGTGAAAATAGAAGCCGGTATCGAGGGAAAAAAAAAAGGGGGAAATCATCATGGCTAACAAGCATTCTTATCACACAGATTCAAAAGAGTGAATAAGGATTGTGCATTCAATCAGATAGGCAGTGCAGAACAAAATAGGTCTCGCTCTCTCCCTCTTCATGATTAGGAGGATTTACGAGAAGAATTCCTTTGGTGCACTAATCACCCAAACTTTTTCTAGTTTGAGAAGCGTGGCAACGACGAAGCTACGTAAACGCCATTCTACAACAGAACAACCAGGATTCACTATCCATTGAATCCATTTCGCTTGAATCTTAAAGACAGCGACGATGCAGCAGAATTTCGTTTGTGGAACAATGCAGAGCGACTTTCTACAAGCTTTACTTTTCATTCATCAGCAGACATGCAGCTGATCGAATCGTCTGGCCGAAATAAAACCCAAGTCTGCAAGATCACATACTCACCCATCATAGGAATGGACTTTGTGTTGTCGATATCGGGATTCCAGCATGTTATCCTGTCGACAGACAAGTCTCCTTACGTCGCATCGCATTTCAAGCTCCCTTGGCTTCCTATAGTCACCAAGGAGATATCGTTTCCTACAACACCGCTGTCTTCGTTTGTCGTATATTGTTTTCATACGTGCCCTTTTGCCTTGTTACATTCCACAACAGCAGCTTTGCTCTGGACAGCATTGCACGATGGCGTGATAAACTGTACTTATGCTGCATTTTGACGCGAGAGAATTTTATCTGCATTGTTCCTAGGTCCAATAGCAAAAAAAAATTTTATTGAAAGATTATCTTATTTCCTGGCTGTAAAACGCACATACGTGCTGATTGCCCGCAGTATGTCAGTATTTGTGCTAAAGTTACTTGCGCAAATCCGATGTTCCAGTCTGTTCCACTTGAACGTCTCAGGAGCTTCAGCTCATTCTTGACATTATTCATGAGAAACCGCGCAATTTCGACGGGCGATATGCCCTTGTTTCAAGCTTACAACGATTGGTTGTCTAAGATGCTTTCCATTGGTTCTACACTGCCGAGTCTATCCTAATAATTGTTGACCATCTAATTTCCTGTGCGTTGCATCATGTATTCCTAAATCGCGTGCCAGGGCTTCGCTTCGAAATGTCAAATGATCTCGATAATTTAAATGTACATCGTTTCTCATGGTAAAACATGCAGATGTACTTTATGCAATGTCAGCATCACGCGACACTGAAAATAATTTGGGCATGATCTGTATAGATTTATAGACCTTCTTCATGTCAAAGAATGAATTGGACACAGTCTCCTTCCTTCGTGATGCCATTCTTGTTAAGATTAAAGGCTTATCTCTTGTTGAATTGACGTAACGAAGAACGGGCATGTTGTACTTGGCCATTCGAACGGAAAAGCAGATCATATCTTCCGATCAAATCTTAGATATCCCGGAAGGACGGGCACATCAAACAGAAATTAATATTCCAGCATAAGCTTTGCAGATTAGGTCCCGGTTTATGATAAACAAGCTATGCATAGCAGTGTACCATTGCTCTTCTAATGCTGATGAATTTTGCCTGTTTCAAACCATACTTTTAATGATAGACTTTTATAGATGCTTACATTTTCGACTTTGCTGATTGATCTATAGACGTTCGGTTGAATGTCTAGCTCCAGTGCTCCCACTTTACACTTTATTCTATTCTTGTCTGCTACACATTTTATCATTGTCGTCGTCGTCGTCAAGACGTGTGACTGTAGGGAAATGGATGTCAATTCGTAATTTGACTGCTATTGGAAAATGGAGGCATTTGCGACACAACCAAGTGAATCATCCTATTCACAGCATTACTGCTCATCTGTTGATTTATAAATCTACCAATCCATCAGCAGCTGGAAGCATAATTTGTCATTGTTAGATGATGCAAAATTATTCGCGCTACTGGAACGAGATACTTAATATATACGTGGAATGTTATGCGAGCGCCTTTTCTTCGCTTTCCCCTTGCAAGTAGCTTCGTTTCCGGCTTTAATCTTGTTTAGTAATCCAACGTATAGTCGGTTTTGACACTCATACGTCTTTGAATCTTTTGAATGTGCGATCGTTCGTCTGATTTAGCGCGTCCATGACTAGCTTGTGGCGTTTATCTAGCGCGAAGCAGGGTCTAACCTTTCATGATCATGTTTGGACAAACTATCTGCACATGTGCATAAAATTTAGGTAACCATCAAATATAGTGAAGCCGGATAGCAAGGAAACGTAGACTACTGTATTTCTATCGTCATCTCTATTGTAACAACTAGCCTACGTCAAAACAGGGCTGATAAGATCGGCCGTCACAAGCTTTTGCAAAATGACAGCACGACATATCTGTGTAATTGTGTATCAAAGTAGAAGTGTCTGACCAGTACACAAGCCAGCGTATTTCTACAAAAGGTCTACCAGATTGTAGCTGCAAGGAAAATTACACACTCATTAAACACGAACACAAGTCTGTCCAGCAGGCCTAAGAAAATTGGATGCTACGGACTGTGAAGATATGGGAATTTCGTCAGCATAAAGAGTACAGTTACGCTTTGTCATCTTCGCGGCACTCGGGCGCAGTTATTCTGTTGTTTTCGGCAAGCAAAGCATCTTTATTATTCAGGCTGTTTTCGCCCATCGGCCACTTATATGGCAGCATGACGATGGGATTTCCTAAATAGGAAAAATTCTTCGGACGAAGGCGGCATACTTAGTGGGTATCCATTTTCATACAAAGGGGTAACAGGAAAATCATTAGATACAGGTACACATATACACATACACTAGTACTCATACGTATAGAATATATAGGTATATATATGTACCAAGCAAATACATGACGAAGGTTTCATTCTTTTTGCTCTTGAGTTATGAAAAAGAAAAAGCAAATCTCAATGCGCGAATACTTTTAAAGACACAATACGACTTTTTTTGGGTTAACGGAATGGGAGACGCTTTGTTGCATTGTATGTTATTTTTCCCATCTGCAAAGATTATTTTATCTGGTGACATTGTCTCCGGATATGATGTACTCGTTGACTGACCCTAAAACAGACGCACTCTGGAAGATTGCTTGCACAGCTTAGATGGACGCTAGTAGTTCAATTCTACTGTAGCAACAGATACTTGGGATTTTTTTATTTGTTTACTTTCATTTTTGGCAAGTCTCACAAAATGGAATGTTTTCTTTTTTAGGACACACGATTATTAGCAGACTTTACAAGCCAACAAAAGGAACATAGACCCAGTTTCTTTTTTTTTTTTTTCCGTCAGACGAGTATCGAACGTGTTTCATGTGCTTTATCGTTGAACCAAAAAAAGTATATATAGTGAAGGACATACAGTATTTACAGTTCCAGTATTTTTTTTCGGGGGGAGGAGGAAGGGGTGAATGGGGGATTAGGACGCATAGGAACGAGGGTGGAGACTGTAGGATATAGAATTCCACAATCATCATAGCGAGGGTTAGTAGCATATACATATATATATATAATCACACACAGAAAATGAATGAATATAGATGAAGGAATATAGACAGTGAGATACAGGCAATGAGTGTAAGAACAAAAAAGAATAAAGAAAAAAAATAAATAGTAGCGTCAAACAAGGAATGGTGATGCACAAAGTCGAATGAAGGTCAGATAAAAACGAACGGGAAGGTTGTCAATGAAAAGAAGAAAAAAATTGGAGTGTTAATGCTGCCGTTGCAATATGCGGTCGATGATCACTGGTGTATGGGTTACAGTTTAGTTTTTGGGTTTAAGAATTTTTTTTTCAAACTTACGTCGACAACGTTTGCGGTCAGCTTCAGTCTCCGGGCAATCTTGGACCTTGTATCCATCGTTTGTTAGTGCAAAAAGACTGGCATTGTGCATCAACAGGTATTCAAACGCCCACCAACGTCCGAGTACAGCTGCATAATGAAGAGGAGTCCAGCCATCCATGTCTGCGTGATTGGTATCTAAACCAAAATCGACAAGGTGCTTTACAATCTTGTCATAGCCATGCATTAAAGCCAAATGAAGAGGGGATCGGTTTTGGGCACCAACGCAGTGAATGTCCGGCGGCGCCTTGTCCTGGGTCAATTGAACAACTTCCTCCAAATCGCCGCTGGTGCAAGCTTCCACGAGCAACACTTGAGGATCAAAGCGAACCTTGCGAGGACGAGAATGTGGCACGGATGATTTCAAACGGGACCTGTCAACAAGTATGGGACGTGGCTGTGCGGATGCCAACAACGACGGCGACGGTGCTTGTGGAAGAGACGCGTGGTGGTACGACGTCGTCAAGGTTGCTGGCGACGGGGGCGGAGACCAGACCAGATCAGGCGTCGAAGGTTTGCGAATTTCGTTCATATATTCATCCACCGAAATAGTCGGCGATAGTGAAACTTCATCTTCATCGTCGTAATCATCGTCGTCTTCTTCTTCCTCGACCGGTGACAGGGCCGCAGGCAAACTGAGACGCACTTTTTTCTTGGCATCTGCAGCGGCAATGAAATAATCATCGGCAAGCAGAGATGGGGTTGGAAAGGTCACAATCGTTGGTGGCGAGGGCATGAAAGGCTCCGGAGCTTCACTTGCTTTCTTCAACAGCATCGATGAGTGGCAAATGTTCGTGTTCAACTCGACTTTTGTCTGAGGGGGGGCTGTTCGTGGAAGCGTGATATTCATTGTCCTTGAGGGTTTTGGCATTGAGATTTTCTTTTGCGCCGCAGCGGGCTTAGCTTTTGAGATATGACGTTGAAGAATGGCTAGGCATTCTTTGTTGTTGCAACATTGAGCAGGTGTTCGTTGACGAGTATTTTGGGCAGTAGGGTTTGCACCAAGCTCCAATAGCAATTTGACAAGATCAGGCATGCATAAGAAACAGGCTAGGTGTAACGACGTGTTTTTTGCTCCCCATACGTGGTTCACAAATAAATCGAGTTGTTTTTGGTCAGCAAACTTGCTTAGTTCATTTAGAATAGCAATGGCAAAATCCTTCTTTTGGTGAAACAGGGCGAGTTGAAGCGCGTTGAGATCGCAGACAGAATCACCGAATTTCTCTCTTGCTTGTTCCCTGAGAGCTGGGTCGAGTCGGATGACGCGATGCTTCTGTGAGGCGGAATAGCGCGAAGCATCATTAGCAATGCGTTCAGATAGCAAAACATTCAGGACAATAGAGCCGCGTGCAGGGTCGTGACACAGTTTATGGAAATCTGCGGTGTTGTCCGTTTTGATCAGCGATTGGATTCTTTGCCATAGCCGAGACCGTGAAGAGCAGGTAGCAGACGTGCATCCTTTTGTATGCTGATGATGATGCTGCTGCTGATGATGATGATGGCTGCTGCTGTTCGGAGATATTACAGTCGCCATTACCGAACAGTTAAAAAAGAAAAGGTCTTGCTTTTTCTTCTTTTTTTTTGTTTTGTTTTTTTTAATAGACCAAAATGGAATTAAAATGGAGAATCTCCAGACCCGTAGGAGATTCTATTACAAAAGAAAAATTATAAACACAGTTGAGAAAAAGAAGAAAAAGTGATTGGTAAAGAAGAAGAAGAAAAAAAAAGAGAAAAGGCCAGGAAATTAGACGTGTATTTAATATTCACTGTGAGCATTCCGCCGTGCTCGGGTACCAGAGCTAACGTTAGAGTTCCCCCGATCATGTTATCGCATAAACAGTCATAGAAGATGGGTAAAAAAGAGTCGAGAATCTGACTCCCCTGATCTCCTTACTGTTCCCGTGCTCAAATGAAAAAAGAAGATTGTTTGTTTTTACTAAAGCTACTAAGAATAACGAACGACGTCGCATGTACCACATCTAGTCTGAATACGGAAAATTCTTCTGGAGTTGAAAATCAGCAATAAACCGGATTGCTTAGTCTTCATTCCGCAGACTTATACACACACGCGTGTAATCAAATGATGCAGTAAACAAATATAGTAAAAAAAAAAGAGAAAAGCGTACCTTGAACTTTGAATGCAAAAACTATGATAATATAAGAGAAATAAGAAAAAATTCATTCTTGTGTGAGTAAAAATTCCATTCAACAATAAACAGTCAGATACTTATTAATAATGCATGTTAATTCCGTCCACACTGACAACAGGAGTAAAAGAAAAAAAATTGCACCCATGATTTAAACATTACGTTGCAGATGATTTCGGTTTCCACGGTATCAAACAAATACATGGGACTGCACTATCATGTGCAAATTGGTTTCGAATGGGCATGCAGATCGTCTCAAACGCAAATATACAATGCGGAATTATGTTCACAGCAAAAAGAACGAGGGACTATCATCCTCCATATTAGGGTAATCGCCGTCTTAGCTATTAAACTTTTGGCTTGCCCCAGAATGGAAGCGAATCCAAAAGTCGGTGTTCATAGGGCCACGCAAAAGTCAATTAGACACTGTTACGTATTCATAGTTTGTCATTCCCCCCCCGAAAAATGAACTAATCGTTTCAGCCCGATGGCCGTCGATCGATTGCCTTATTTTCTCGTATGTGTTCTTTCCCTAAACGAGGAATAGGCGACTCGTAACATGTTGGAACCAACTTCTATGCAAAGGTTCGTACCATTGACAGTCGTGCATTATGTTCTATGCATTGGGTCCTTTTAAAAAATTGAAACTCTCTCGCTCCTACTCTATTCGGCTCAACAACAAATAGCCCTGATACTATTTCACAATGACAGGAGACCTGGAAATATGGGGAAATACATTATGCGAGCTACAATTAGTTTAACACTTCTTCTGCATAACTAGAGACATTTCTACCTAGTTAACCACATCGTTTAGTGCGAGTACGGTCACCAGGCCCGTTTCGTAGGATTGCGTTACGTTAGCGATCGATCACCTTTTTCACATGGTCTTTCTTTGCCATCTTAGTGCGGTCAGCGGTCCGTCAAAAGTTGATTTACCGCGGGCGGAGTTCGAGGAAGCAGTAAAAGAAAAAAAACCGAAGATGTGCCCTGTTGTGCTGTAATTCAGGGTTGCCGTAGTACCATGTGAGATTTCAGCCCTTGATAACCAATTTTTGATCTAGCGGAGCCAGGGGGATGTAACACGAACGGGACAAACCATCAGCACAAGGGTCTTAACGCTTGCTGTGCAAGTATCAGAGCCGGTCGCTCTAACCCTTCTCATTCTCCCATAAACCATAACCGCCACTCAATGCGGCCTATGCCTCATTGCCTCTGCTTTGAAATATTAAATTTATGTACAACCACACGAGGCTGATTGCGAAAATACCGCAAAATGTTCTTGATAGCCACAACTCACACGTCGCAGTGATGTGGTTTCTGTACTCGGTAACACAATGGAGATATGTACCTGAGCTTCTGGCTGTGAAATACCAAGCGTTCGTCGGTCGGTATCAATTGCGAGCACTCAGATTCTTACATGTAGCAATCTCAGACTAGATCGCGGCAGTACGATAAACCAATCAGTACTCATCCATGCTGCATCCTCTCGCGTAACATTAGAGCACGATGTTGGTGCCGAAAGTTGTCATAGACTTCTTTTCGATGTTTCAAGTAACGTCGGAGGGCTACGTCTTCTCGTTTCTCCTCTGACACAGCAACCGAGGATATTCTTTTACAGTCTTAGCATTGAAAATGCTACAGCATCTTACTTCCTATTTAAAAAGTACTTACGGTGCTAGTTACTATCAACGGGGGAGCTGCGTCATTTCAATGTAAATGTAATAAAATCCAAAAAGGGGTATATTTTTTTCTTTTTACATCGAGCCGGCAGATTTTCACTGCAGCAACTTTACCATATGGTTGACGGGCAGATAAAACTATTTTTTTTTCTCATCGTAATGCGTCGAAATTGATGCGTGATAAAGATGATAAAGTTGTACTTTCAGCCGTTCGGTCAGCATGATCTCGTCTATCTGCTTTGTTTCCCAATTGTCACAACACATCTGCCCCTGAAACTTCCCATGTCATGACAGAACGATATGTCCGTTGCAGCACAAATAAGAAAATATTCGTTCTCTCAATCCTATGCTGACAATTCATATTTACCGTACAGATATGAACATCAAGTTGCTATATTTTGGTAGATAAAAGAAGGGTAGATAACATGTAGAGCAAGCAATAAATGATGGTTGTCCAACGTAACAACCTATCCAGGAAAGACCGCGTGCATTATCATGCTTTTTAATGAAGACAGTTTCACCTACATAAAGAGCTCAAACATCTACAAGCCATTTGTACTTCTTTGCGGGTAACATACATTTCGTAAAGCGGGGGTGGGCAGACGACTAATTTCAAACCCAATTGCAGAGCTCCCCTGTTTCTTGTAATAATTGGCAAGTGCAGCCCCATTCCGTCTTCCGTTTATAAGATTATATTCAAATTCATGAAAGAAACTTATGAAGTCCGTAGGCCTAAACAAATCTGAATTCTTTTCTGCCAATGTGATAAATGACGAGACGGAACCAATCAAAATAATATCCCATAATCTAGTTCGCTGCGATACAGTTTACGAACAAAAACGCAGGTTTCCTTTATAGTTGATCGGCGTACCATGGTCTCGGTTCTAAACATTTTTTTGTTCAAGCGACGTGAGGAAAGTTTACGCCTTGATCGTAATGAAACAATTTAAAAATGCAATGCTTCCCAAACGTTGACTTTTTTTTTCTTACGACTGTGCGCAGATCGTAAACAAAGATGGGTTAACCTATTACCCGTTCCTTAACACTTTCCTTCCAATCGGAATACCTCATGACGAAAAACTAAATACCGGGTACTTGACACTCGCTTCTTGGTGGACAAACAGCAAAGTATGTATATCATTTAACGATGTGCGTGAGACATGTCAATGTTGGAAATAAGTTGATAGCTACCTTGTTCTTCTGCATTCTAATCGTGTGGGTCTAAATTGGTTGGCACGGAAAAGTTTTTAGTCTAGGCCAGGTATAGTGGATTGCATCCGAATGTCAGGTGAACAATTATGGTTGCACACAGCGATTGGTTTATATAGACAGCCATTTCCTAATTACAGGGAATGCCCTTTACTTTTTCTCAAACAGAACAAAAACGCGTACTAAAATGCAACCCGATGCATGTACACGATGTTAGAAAATTTGCAAGTAATATGTTTCTACACTTTTAAACGACGCTACACTTATTTTACATTTACGCCAAATCGGCGTCCAGAACAAATAAACAAACTTCATCCTTTTGTCTTCAATAGAGTGTGATGTAAGTTACAATTTCAATCAAGCAATGGGTGAAATGACTATGTACGGATGAAAGTATGCGGAGAAAAGGGTAAAACAAATAATGAAAACACTGTACAAAGGCGAATAAATAAACAGGCCCATCTAGCAAAATAAGAAAGAAAAATAATCAGAGAAAAAATAAAGAAAAAGAACATCAGCTAAAGGACAGGTAAAAGGAATAATCTTTTCTTTCTTTTTTTGGGTGGAATCGTAGAAGAAGGAAGGTGGTCGAAAAGGATTGCTTGATGATTAAAGACGTCGGGTGCGTTGTCATCGCTGATCTGGAATGTTGGTATGGTCGTTTGTGGCAGATGTCTGTGATTTACTACTACTACTCGTTTCAGGTACGTTTTCCTGTGTGACTGATCGTCGCATTAGGTATTCCTGGATGGAAAGCTTGATCTTCACTGGCTTCGTATCTTCATCTGCCTGCTTTTCCACATTCTCTTCTATCGTTTCAGATGGCTTTTCTGTTCCTGTGTCTTTTGTATCCATCTTTTCACACTTGTCGTCGTCTTTGATAGTTATGTTCTCCCTAACCTCACCTTTGTCGTCATCTTTGATAACCGTGCTCTCTTTCACTTCACATATGTGTGACTCGGTGCTAGCGGAAAGGGGTTCGCCTTTTGTTGTTGGAGGTAGATCTTCAAATACGTTGTCTATACATTCATCCTTCACCATGGTTGTTTGCATCACAGGAACGTCCTGGACCACGATGGGTTCTAAGGGCGTACTTTCTGCTATACTCGGCTTCCCGACTTGACTGACTTCACCAGAAATAAACGGCTCGTATTTGTTGCAAGAGACTGCACGATCATCGTTTTCTAACGGGATCGTGGATGCTGAACTGGCATCGCTCAATTCGCCGTCATCCACATTGAAATCATCCGGTGGCATCAGCACTGCCGCTGGTGACCCATTCGGAGTTGCCTTTTTTGTGGATTCAACGGCTGTCTTTGTCGTTTCTTGATATGTTGCACTGGGAAGTGTGGACACTGTTCCCAAATCCACTGATTGTTCTTTCACTTCTTTCACTTCCGAGGCAGTCTGTGGTAATATACTGTTGTTGTTCATGACTTTTTCTTCCTGTTTTACTTCATCTTTCTTCTCGGGAATCTCTGTTGGAGGCAAACCTACAATGTTTTGTTTGAGAAATCCGGAAACTTACAAAACTTTATCTATTTACCTGAATTGGCACCAGGGTATTTTGAGACAGGGTCGACCACTTGCAAAAGGAAATTACGCATCCATATCTTTTTGCAAGGAAGTTTCGATGGAAGCACTTTGCCACCGTCGACATGCTGCTCTGTAGGTTTTGTTGGCTTGCTGCTGCTGCTGGTATGTTTAGATTTCGTTCTTGAGCCTCCTGTGCGTCGTCCACTAGCTCTCTTTCGTCCTTGGCGGTTGGACCTCCTTTCCTTATCCTCTTTATCCGACACTTCATTAGTCGATTCTTCAAAGGCCGATAGACTGGACAAAGAAGATAACGATGATAGATCTTCATCATCCACTGTACCCTTTTCTTTCGACAGATTGGTCACAGGCGTTGGAAGCTCGTCACCAATATCAATCTCATCTTCAACATCCAATTCCTCATCCGATACAGAGCCTTTCATTGGCGTAGTTACTGCCATGACAGGACTGCCTGCACAGGGTGATGTTGATATGACATCAATGTCAATGTTTTCTTCCACTGAAAGCGTAGGCGAGCTTGGATACACCTTGTCGTTTGCATCGTTCCTTGCAGCTGTGGCGGATAGAACAATTCCTCTCGAATGCTGTGAACTTGCCTTTAGTACATTTCGATATTCTTCAGAAACCGAATGACGCTTTTCTTCCGTAAGATCACTCATGTTTGTATCGATTGGATCATGGAAACCGTTACGAATCGTTTTCCCTTGAGTGTGTATCTTAGTACTATCCCCTTCCGTCCATTGTCTCGTTGTTCCCGTATTCACCCGAGAAGACACCGCTGTACTTTTGCTACTACGTCGTGCTGCTTTTTTGCGCGTTGGTTCAACCCCAGGTGTTAATTTCTCCCTTTTGTCATCTCTTGCTTCCTTCTTTAAATATTCGATAAAGCATTTGGATCGATCATCACAAGCACAATCTCCGAACTCTACAAAGAACATATCCAGCATGGCTTGTAAAGTCTTGCGCTTTTCCCGTTCCTCTTCTTCATCAATGACTTGATGTTCATCATTCGCATTTGGATTTCGACCCTGCCATTCCATGCTCTTCTTCCATGCAATATGACCACGTTGCCAACTCCAGCCAATCGTAATCTCCTTCCCCTTTTCTATATCATCACACGTAAATACTCCTAGATGGATTGTGTGATCTTCCTTCGCCTGAGGCAACACAATGCTTCGCAACTCGGCATTTGGATGGCAAGACCTTCGGATAAATCGGGCTTCGTTACCCATTCGTTGACCGTCAATACAAAGATCTAACGTTGGGTAAAACAGCACATGTGGGCGCTGTGTTCCGAGAGTGACGTATTTGTTCTTTGGATCAAATTTGTATTCCGACTTTAGAATTACTTCACCGTTCACTTCCAGGAGATAACGGTTTGCCGGTATGTGAATATCAGCAAAGACGCCCTTTCGTACCGCAGGATCATTACGACTCAATGAAGACGGCCTATGTAACGACTTTGATAAGGGGTGTACGGATGATTTCGGAATGGACGGCAGTAGCATCGTCTTATCCATAACTACAAACGGATGAGTGTCTTTTGGACGTGTTCCCTCCATCGTTCGACTGGGCTGATCATCTCTCCATACGGGACCCTTCCATTTGCCAAGTTGGCTCCATCGTTCACGCACTTCCTTGAAGATCTGCTTAACGAATTTACTTTTGATAATATTTTTTGTGGTTGTCTCGAAAGCATTTGCTGAATGATGCAACAAAGCTCTTGAAAAGTTTGCCGTCGAATCGTCATCTGAGTCTAACTCGCGTAATGTTCTCTTTGGAATTGCTATGCGTTTCGATAATTTAGGTTTCTTCGAAGTTTGTCGTGTGGGTAGTGTAGGACGTCGTTCTTCACGAAGAGAAGGAGGATGTGAATCACGAATTTGTTGTTTATCGCGCGAGAACGGCCGAGCCTTCGGTCCCTCTTCCTTTCGTTTCGGCGGTGATGAGTCGAGAAACGAATAGCGCCGCTTTTTCTCGTATGCGACGGGCCGGAAAAGCCCTTGTGGATCGTTCTCGGGGTGAATATCTTTCCGTTGTTTCTGTATTTCCAGGGAGCGCTTGAGGTCGGGGAACTTTTTCTCGCACTTGTGACACAGGAAGTGCTCAGGAATGTTACTATGATCGATCTTGACACAGAAGGCGTGTTGCCACACCAGACATCGTTCGCATTGAATCGTAAAGCCATCATCGTCCGATGAGTTGCACACACAGCGGATCGCTCCGGTATCAACCGGATCTTCGTCAATGTCCACTTCTTCCTCTGTGCTGCTGTAAGATGCGGAAGTCAAAAGCGATTGAGAAAGAGGATAGCCCAATTTTGACATGGTCTAACAATAAAATGTCGACATCAATGGTTCCCGTTTATATCGAAAATGTGATTTACTTCGAGATTGATGACTTCCAGAGGAGTTCTTAAAAGCCCATCACCCTGTGATAAAGCGGAAGTACAAAATGCTTCGTTGTTTTGGCCCAGCGAAGGATGCACCGCTGGGTTAAAACGTCACATAACATGACGTAATTTTTACAACTCCGCCAGACATCAATTGCGATTGTGGTTCGTGGTGCATTTCATGCAGGTTTGATGGATTGGTGCCATCTGACGCTAATCCTGCGCATGCGTTGGTTGCATATAGAATTTTTTGTGGAATTTACCATTTATTTTAGCACTGATACAAGGTGATTGAAATTCCATGTTTGCATGAATTTCACAGGTTGGAAGCTTATGTACTGTGTTTTGCGGAATCATTTGCGCTGCTCGCAGTCTTATTTTGCGCCAATGGGAATCAAAATTAGCACTACAAAAGGGAAATCCTTTAAACAAAATTCTTGGAGGAAGTATTTACCTCACTTACCAATAAATGCAAATCATGACCCCCAGTTGTCGCAAAATAAGACCCCAGGCAGTAGAAATGATTCCTTGAATTAGTAATTATCGGAATAACTGGCGTCTGGATGCCGCACTGGTCGACTCAAAGCATGTGGTCTGCTCCCGTTAAACCACACTGATGCAGCAATTTCGTATATATTCTTGGAGGCATTCGTGTCCCTATTCCACAGTATGCCGCAGTCTTTGCATACCAGGATACCGTGGTGGGTAACACCGTCCATAGTCGTCACTTTTTCCAAAGTTCGTCCGTGGCACGAATTACATATCTGGCGATATTTACTGTAGTTAAGAACAAACATGAAAGCTGTTTTTGTGTTTACCTGAGATGTCAGATATTCGTCCACTGTGACAACAAGAGCTTGGTGCTGCTATTCTCTGCTTTTCACGCTACTCCAAAGCTTTCCGACCACACCCGGTCGATGGCCTTTGTACTTGTTGTTTTCTTTCCCAAACATACCTTCGCCAAAAAGTATTAGGGGCATCTTGCCTTCGTTAT
>JNDT01001233.1:0-13724 GCA_000697055.1 Saksenaea vasiformis B4078
TAACCATCGACGAATATTACACGTCCCAGGTTCGTTGCGCTTTGCTTTCTGTTTTCACTCATGATAATTTTTTAGATCTGCAGTTCTTGCTGTCAGAGAGGCCTGGACAAAGTGACAACATCGGATAGCATATCCCATCATGGTGTCGTAGTTTGCAAACACTGCCGTACACTGTGGCAACGGGATATTAATTCGGCGAAAAATATGTATCACATCGCGAAATCAGTTTGGAGTGGATTGGGACGGCCAACCGAGTTTTGCCGTTCAACTTGATAAATCGCCACTACGAATGTGGTTTCTCTGTCACCTTCGGATGACAGGGATTTAGATCTTTACGTTTACGGTAAGTTCAACTTTTAGTAAATATATTTCTAACAATCACTGTCTTCACTTCCCTCAAACTATTATCTTTGATTGTATAATTTGTGGTAAGTAAATCATATCAATCGAGAGAGACAGTACTCTTACTTTATCTTATCCAAACGCAAAATTTATATACAGTCCCACCCAAAAAGTCATGGCCGAACCCAAAAATTTATGACTTTTTCCACACATGTTGTACATTCTTCGTCCCTTTTTTCCCATAGTCCATTACACAAGAAAGCATGTCACTTCAAGATAAAACAAATCAACCTACAGCTCTCGTCATGAGTATTCAGAACTTACATGTGGACGCATTATCGGAATGAAAGAGGCTGGAAAGAAAAATTGTGAAATTGCAGCCCATCTCAACATTCCGGCGCGATCCATCTCTAACATCTTACAACGTTGGGAGCGAACTGGGACAACCGGGGCGAAGCCCAGGTCAGGGCGCCCTCAGAAATGCAGCTTTACCAATAAGAACGCACTTGTCTGCAAAGCGCGATCCATTTCAGTCGATTGCTAACCTGCAGGCTAAATTAGCTTTTGCTGGTGTTTTCCTTTCACGCAACACAGTTATCAAGTATTTACAAGATGCAGGCTTTCATTCTCGTATAGCTGCACATAAACCACATCTAACTGAGGCGCGCAAGAAGAAAAGACTTCAGTGGGCGAAAGAACGCAGGGATTGGACCATAGATATGTGGTCCAACGTCATCTGGTCGGATGAGTCAAGATTTACGGTTACTGGCTATGACGGTGCAGCGCGAGTCATAAGGAGAGATGGTGACCGTTACAAGGAACGTAACATAGTTCCTACGCACAAGTATGGGAAAGGTTCGGTGACGGTATGGAGTTGTTTCTGGGCTGGGGGCTTTGGTCCCATAGTTCCATTTGATGGTACTGTCGATCAGGATGAGTATGTGAACTGTTTGTCCAACAACTTCATCCCATACCTTCAGAAACTGAAAGGCACTGAAGGGCGACAGTTTATCTTTCAAGAGGATGGCGCTCCTTGCCACACAGGATCATACACAACATGGTATAAGAATAGATGGCAAATCACAGGCTTTGACTACTGGCCTGCACAAAGCCCAGACTTAAACCCCATTGAACATCTATGGCATGCTCTGGAAAAGGCTATACATGATCGAAGGGGCCATATCAACAACAAGGAGGAGCTCAGAGCCTGCCTTCTTCAAGAGTGGCAAAACCTTGGGCATGAACTGGCATACACATTGGTTGCCAGCATGCCCGCCAGATTCCAAGCTGTAATAGATGCCAAAGGTGGGCACACAAAATATTAATAGTTTTTTTTTTTTTTTTTTTTACAGTAATAAAATATATGTGCTGAGCTATCCCATCATACCTTTCTCTATGTGATAGAGATAGTGGTTCATGAGATAATTACGTTCAAAGTGGACACAAAATTTCGGTGTCAAAAATTTTTTTATTTTCGGCCATGACTTTTTGGGTGGGACTGTATATAGGGCGTTACAGAGATAGCATTTGTTTATTTAACACAAAAGCTGTTTTAGATAACGAGACGAGATGAGCGTTTTAAGGGAAGAGAAAAAGATATTGCTTCTTAGGACATTCATGTAAGGTGATTTTGAGAACTATTAGATAGACACCTTAGAACTCTGTAATAAAGTCTGATAGTATGCAAATACAGTATCAATGAGTCGTTGCGTGCTCGTGGATAGACTGTTCAGGCTTAGATAGATGAACGTGATGATACCTATCTATAGATGCTCGGTGGGCATCTAATACATGGACACTCGGCCTATAGAAGCCAAATAATACATGGACGCGTGTCTATGCTTTTATTGACTCTATCTTCGACCTTTTTCAGAAGTTCTTCATGTCATGCCTCCCTCTTCCATACCAATAGCGTTGACCCCTTTGTCCGACAGCACCCGAATTCGTCCTTATCCACCACGGATGCAAAAAGCCAAGAAGGGAATATCCTATCATTCACTGGGTCATAATTTTATGTTATCGTTTCTAGGATAAACGGGACCTGGTCAGAGCTGCCGCAGCTGCCGCAATCACTAAAGTGCGTTATACGTCTGGAGAGAAGAATGCTTCCTAAAGATGATCTGCGAAACTACAATGATTATGACAGCATATTTTCAGCAATACATACGAACCTAGACGTCTATGGTGCCATTCAACGAGCAGTAAAAGAAAAGGAGAATGAGTAAATGGAAGCAGAATGAATGTACTGATTCTTCAGATACACTGTGTGTCATATCCTATTACATGCTTTGATATTTCTGTTATTTGCTCACTATAGGAACCGAAAGGATGCATAATTAATCTTCAACTTTACGATGGTATCTGATGCTTCTCTATGTAGTAGTACCAACTACCTAAAAGTTCTGGGGAGCTCATGCATCAACGGTCAACCAGGAACCCCACCAAAGAAATCATTATGGATAACTGATGTTTCAACAATGAAAGCCATATCAGATCCATCTATGCAGATAGTAAATGGAGATGGAATCAATATTCTTTTTATCATTATATGGTAGCAGGGATAAATTTGACTAAGAGGCGTCAACAAGGGCGAAGCGAGCAGCATTGCGATCAAACAAGCTCGACTTGAGATCAAGGTCCTGCAAAAAAGGATGTTGTGGAGCCACCTCGCGAAGCTGGCTATGGTCATATTGTTAGCTAACAAAGCGGCTGGTAAGCGGACATACTTGATGTAACGGTTTAGGACGTCCGCTGGTTTTGAGGTCAATGTGGCGCAAACCACCATGTTGACAAGTGTATCTGGATCATCACTGTTCTAATAATTTACAAACTATTCAGTCCTTTTCTCCAGTGTCATGGACTGTTTACCTTATTTAACGCTTCCAACAACAGACTTTCGGCCTCAGGGTACCTTCCCAACGCCAGATTGGCTGCAGCTTGGCCATTGAGGACCTTGAGTGTTTGTGCTGTGTTTGACTGTCCAAATTCTTCATAGATGTAATAGGCCTCCTGATATTTCTCGCCACCCTTAAGACCCCTTATCAGTAAAACAGCATCTCAACGTCCTTTCCCGAACTTACCACGCGTAGACCGACCCAACCTTCCATCATTTGTAACAACAATGCATCCTCAGCCCATGATTTGGCATGGATCACTTCATTGCGAGCCAGATCCAAACGGTCCATTTGTAAATAGATCTGTACGGCGAGCGCGACACTAATCGAACACAATCAACTCACTCGTCGTTGACATCTTCCTAACTTTACCATTCAAGTTTCTTTGAACGTGAGTGAAGCACTTTCAAGGCTTCCTCTAGTCGACCGGCATTCACGAATACGGTGGCAACAACGACTTGAATCGTTGGATGAACTCTGTTGGCTCCCTCTTCCAGCAACTGATGACACTGCTGAACAATCTCCTCGCCATCCTGACCTTTCTGCTTTGCTTGCAAGTACAATGCTAGCAACTTGATTGACTTCAAAGGTGCCTCTACATCGTCACCAATATCACTGATGACCAAGTTGTATTTGCCCTGCGCGATGTAGGAACGGTACAGGTATGTCTGTGCCTCTAGCTTCGCGTCGACGGAGTGCAGGCCCTTCGCGGAGCTGACATCGTTGATAACACTTTGATAGTTGCCGAGCGCGAAGAGATTACGAATGCCGAACAAAACTGATTCCTCGTCCATGGTTGTGCGTGTTAACTAATCCGGAGATGAACCTGCACAATCGTGGCAATCAACCCAGTGCCAGACATTGGATCTCCGCCATGACGCAACGCTTGGGTGGTAGTGGTGCTCCGTGAGCGAAACCCAACTCAATTCTTCAACCCTCTTCATGCGACAGCGTTCGAAACGCAAAACGGAAGCATTCTCCCCATACTTCCGTCATAATAACGAAGAAGTTGAGGATAAGGGTGTTCCTGATATTCTTGGATACGATCTCCGTGTCCTTTTCGTGGGCATCAACCCAGGTGTAACAAGTACCTCGAAAGGACACCATTTTGCAGGACCAACCAACCATTTCTGGCCATGCCTATCTGAAAGCGGTAAATAGAACGAAGCTGATGGTGGAGAAAGGGAAAAGCGAAAATGGAACGTAACATAAAATTGACATAGGTCTCGTTGATCGTAGATTGACGTACGTGGACGATACCGACCTTCCTCAATCATATCGCATCGGTATCACCAATCTCTCGGCACGTACGACACGAAAAGCGTCTGACTTGACCATGGGTGAACAACGTCTGGGTGTGCCAGTTGTTCTGGCAAAGATCCGGCAGCATCGACCTCGTGTTACCTGTTTTGTTGGTAAAGGTATCTATGAAATTTTCGCAGGCGAAAAATGTAAGGCACTTGGTCTACAAGCCAAAACAATTGCTTGGGAAAATCATGAAGGCTACAGTCGTATTTTTGTGATGCCCAGCACAAGTGGAATTGTGTCAGCTTATCAGAAGCCTGATAAATTAAAGTAAGCTTCAGGCAAAAGAAAAACCATTACAGGCAGCAGCGTACCCAATGTGGTTTCCCGGTAGGTTTTTCCGAGAACTCGCAAAAATCGCACTAGAAGAAGACAAGAAATACATATCACAAAAAGTCGAAGAAGATGAACTAGTGACCAATCCGCAAAACGAAAACTGAACAAGATGAGCCGTCCTTGTCACGTCTGATGAGGAGAGAGAAATCCAAAATGAAATGTCTTTGCTCTATAGGCAAACGATTGTACAGTACACCAACTATTACAGCACTTAGATGGGCTGAGACCAGTAGAAGATAAATACTAGCTAGTAACTAAAGAGTCATACATGAATATGTAAAACAACAATGTGGGAAGCAAAGCAGTCATTGCGATGGGAATAAGTCGACCACCGAAAGTCGGTGATGGTTGACTATGTCTACGACGATGCAGCCACGTCTGATACTGCTGTTGAAGCTTGTCCTTTTTATCGGGTATAACCTCAACCATGAGATAAGCATGATCACTCGCGGAATAATCTTTGTTTCCGCACCATTTTGCTTTGACATCAAAGCATCGTAACAACGTCCAATCTAATTTGGCCTTGAACAAACCGAAATAGTCAGGATTCTCCAGTGTCACTATCTTGGGATCCCAGGGGTCATAGAATCCAGGGTTCCGTGCCATCCGGCACACATGCGGACCAAATCCACTAACCCATTCAAGATAAGGTGGCCGCGCCAGTGATGAAAGCAACGACCATACTATGTCAGGAATATGTGCTTTTGTGAGAGACGTGTTAACCGGGCCGTCCAACCTATGAAATCCAAAGACGTTGCGGTCCCACCAGGCGCTTTCTGTTTCTCCTAGAGTCAGGTAACGGTACCGATCGCATGCGTATTTTGGAGAAAGACGTGCAATCGAATGCGCCATTGTATTTAGATCACCAAAGATCAATTGATGAGGTGTGGTATCTGCATGATTAGCGGCATCTTCGAAAATCTCGGAGAAAGCAGAGACACGACCGATAATGCCGGTGAAAACCTGGAAAATAGGTAAATCTACTAAAACTCAATTGTTCGTACCTCCAGATGGACACAGTAGCAACGGATATCTGGTAGTGATGGGGCTTGCACGTTGCCAATCAGTGTATAACGCCTGATGATTCCATTCTTCTTAGAAAATGGCAGGGAACTTATTTTCTTACAACTTACTTCCCTTTACGTGGTTCGCCTAATCTGTCACCATCACGATCCCAGTTGTATCCATGATACTGGTGATCCAGTACATCAAAGGTGATATCGTATTTGGATAGAATTGCATTACCATGCATGCCACCGCCCTGCAAAAGCGGTAAGATGAGTGCCATTTTCAACTATGCAGAATTATATTCCACCCTACTTCGTCACGTCGATTACGCTTCGGACTGTCCAGTTCCACGAATTCACACACAAACCCCCCTTTTAGACATAATTGTTCGCATAACTCCTTCATATGGTTACGAGACTGTGACCTTTTGCAACCTATGTCGATCTCTTGTAGTATGGCAATGTCTGGATCGAGCTTCGTTAATGTGGCAATGATGGCTTCGGAAGCTTGTTTGAATGAGAAAACTGTCGAAGGAACGCATGTATCATTACCATAATTACGCTCGACATTCCACTGCAGAATCTTGAGTGACTCTTTCGAAATAGGTTCTTTTTCTTGGCGGTAGTCATAGATCAGAAGGTTGCCAGGTAACGGTAGCGGTTCCTCCATTATCAGAACCCGATTGTTGCCTGAGAGAGGAAGCACACATAACGATGTCGGCGTTTAAAAACAGGTACTCAAAACCGGCAATGCAAAAAATAAAAACAAGAGAAGTGCTTTCCATTCTTTCTATTTCTTCTTCAATGAACGAGCGGGATACAGACTCAGTTAGCGTAGAGATAAACAGCGATGAACATCCTATCCTTTTGAGCACATCACAAACGTCTTGCGTAGACTCTTCCGCGCCTACTTCTTGGAGCGCTTCTGCCAATCCGGGTGACATCGACAGCACTGGAGAACAACTCCCTTTCCAATCAGATAGCTATTGCACTTACGAGCGCAAAAGTTGGAATGATCGTCTAGCTTTATGTCTGCACTCATGCGTATCAAGCTTGCTGGCTGCCCTGGTGATATCCGCTTTGGTTATTGTTTCGCTCGTTACAGTGTGGTGTCGCAAAGACGAGGCCAGGGCTTCGCGACCCGATTGCTTTCAAAACAAGACAAAGCAGCTGGACGAAGAGGTGACGTCCGATCAAAGTTATTATATGAGACGCTACGGATATACCTGCCGCTCATACCGCGTGGTAACAGAAGATGGATATGTCCTTGTGATGTACAGGATAAGCAAACAAGGGGTCGATCCGTCAGGTAAAAAAGTATGTATGAGGAACGCCCAGTCACTTATATTTCTGACTTTAGGCAAGCCAGCTGTTTTATTAATGCATGGTTTGTTCCAGTGCTCCGGGGTGTTCATATCGAACGAAGAGAATTCCATCGCGTTCGTTCTTGTGGACCGTGGCTACGACGTATGGATGGGTAATAACCGAGCAACGCTGTCACAAGAGCATGAATGGCTATCATCCAAGGACCCTAAGTATTGGAACTGGGGACTCAAAGAGCTCGGTATCTATGATGTCACGGCGATGATAGATTATATGAAAAAGATCACCGGTCAAGCCAAGGTAAAGAGACAGAGACGTCTTTGACCGGTAACGCATCCAATATCTCTTTCACCAGATTGCTTATATCGGATTCTCGCAAGGCAATGCGCAAGGATGTATCGCCCTTGCTCTACGTCCACAGCTTGCTGCTAACCTAAGTTGCTTCGTTGCACTGGCACCGGCTATCTTCTCAGGAAGCATTAAAAAGTAAGATATTGTATTTGTAACAAACGGGATAGTCATATGGGAATAGACGTTTTGCATTAGATACATTGATCCGTCTCAAAGACTGGTCCTATTACTTTATATTTGGTAGGCGGCTGCTGAAACTACAGTGGTATTCACATTGTTTACAGGATCACACGAATTTTTCCCTTTCATGGTGAAATCTAAAAAGCTGTGCTCATCGGCTGTCTATGCCTACGTGGGTTATAGCGTATTTGCGTACATGTTCGCATGGTGGGATCACCATTGGCTCCAAAAACGGAAGGCAAAATATTTTCAATTCATGCCTAAGCCGGTTAGCGCTCGATTGATACGCGACTGGCTCGATGGCTGGGGTCGACAAGGCGTCTGCATGTATGTAGATACTGCCATAGCCTCATCGTCCGGACATGAAAAAGTGCCTTTGGCAGTTTTTTATGGCACGCAGGACCATTTAGTGGATGGCGACCATTTTGTGCGAATGTTTGACCATCCACCATCGGAACGCGCGTTTTTACCTGTGCTTGATTTGGTGTACGTGGAACGCATTGAAGGCTACGCACATGTTGATACTGTTTGGGCGCACGACAACGATCTGACTACTTACCCTGGCCTTCTCAAAGTGTTATCCATGGCTCAATGGAACTAACGCTGTGCACTGATGACTGTCAACGTAAGAAAGGAAAAGAAAAGAAAAACAGGTTGTTTATTGGGATGTTTTGAGATGAGGATAGGAGATGGATGATGATGCATGTAGTTGCGTGTTGAATGATTAAAGATGGGCTTTTTGGGCTGGGACGTACCAAGCCATCTCGTACTCTTTTTGCTGGAAACCGCACTTTTCGTAGAAGGGGATGTTCTTTTGGGAGCAATCGAGAATGACTAGCAACTAGTTTTAGCTTTGCTTGATCAACTCAAATAGTAGACATACCTTTGTAACATCCGCGCTGGGCACCAATATATTTGAGTGCCTGGATGATCCTCAGACCAAGCTTCTTGCCTTGCTGATTGGCATCCACAGCAATATCTTCGATGTGACCAACCAATCCATTCTTGCGAATGAATTTACGTTCAACAAAGATAGTACCAGCAGCGACAACACGGTCGTTACGGTCATCTGTGATGGCGATGGTGAAATCTATGCGATGGATCGTCTGTCAGTTACTGTCTTTTGTTCCGCGGTCTATCTTACATTCATGGCTATGCTGCTTCAAGTAGTTGAATCGTTCTAAAAGGAAACTACGTTAAAGTGAAAGCTCCATTAGCAAACAGAACTTACCAAGCCACTCTTCTTTAGTATGGTTGCCAACTTCGGTGAGCACCTCCAGCACTTTAAGGAACCCGCGTTCGTAGTCGCCCGAGCGAAGAGGGCGGACAGTATATCCGTCAGGCAAAGCAGCCTGGACTTCAGGTGAGATGAGGTTGTAATCGAACAAGGTAATTTCGGACATGGAGACGCTGATGAGAAAGAGACGACGGATTCAGGTGTGCTTGCACAGACTTTTATAGAAGGGGAGGGCAAGGTGCTTTCCCGCGGAAATATCCCGCGGAAGAGCAACGGGTTTTCCGTACCTCGAGTTCATTTCTGAGACCGCAGCGAATTGATTTTGTGTACGCGATCGGCACAGGAAAAGAATACAACTCGTCAAAATGAGATACTATTTTTGGTTGATGGGTTGCGGGAAATCGTGCTGAAAATAGCAAACACTTTATTGACTCTAAGCAGAAATTGATTTCGCATTGGAAAAGCTTCACTTTCAAGCAGTCAATCGCAAAGGACAGAAACAGATGCGAAATAATAACACCACCGAAAAAAGGCTGAATAAACGTTATCCCCAAAGTTAACCGCTCAAAAACTTTGGAAGGGTACGTTGTAAACGAGAGATTATATAGCCTGAACGAGAGGATGTCACTGCCATTAGCTGAGTAACGGAGTTACAATGCATTCGTTGAATACAACAGAAATTGAAGCCGATGGAAGATTCCCAGCCAATTGGATATATCCCTTTTCTTTTCGCAAAAAGACTTATTTCTCTCGGTCCAATACGATATCTCGATCTTGGAGTCTAACAAAAAATTAATACCTGGCGCTCGCTCTGAAGCAATCAGTTACGAACTCGGAATATTTTTAATCCAGAGCTTGGGTTATTCGAGTCAAGCTCTTTTTGTTCCTTATCTCGCTCAACGCGTTAAGTCATAATGCCGGAGACTGTATATAAGAACTTCTTTCAACAAAATAACAGCGCCAAAGTGGTGAAGTTGTCTATTGTAGTACCGGTTTGCTAATAAACCGAATACAAACTGAAGAACAGTCCTCAGTCAGGATGGAGAAAACTCGCACGCGAACGTATCACTGTTGGTGAGCTATATTGGATGGATTTGACTCTGTGCTTTTGCAACTCGCCATCATCTTTACGACTGCTGACATTGCCCGCAACAAAGGATACCATGTTTTCAAAACGAATGCGACATAAAAACAGCAGGTTGTATTACCTAAGCTATCACCATCACAACCTTATTAAAACACTTACCGTCACTCATGGACTCAGTACGCGTCTTCTTCCCACTGTTGATCGATAAGCGGTTTGCATTAAGTACACCAAGAGGTTACTTCAGCGTCCGCGCCATTGGTTTATATGAAGTCTTACCATCTTCGTCCTGCTACTCTCTTGGATAGCTAAGGAAAAATTGAATTGGTTGATAAAGTAAAAGTTTGATCAGGGTATTTGAAGTTGTAGAAAGATTTTTGCAAGTGGTTCTCAAACGATAACCATTACCCGAACTTCAACTTTAATCCTCGTTAGAAAGAGAAACGGAGATCTGCGTCCTGCAACGACTCAGGACGCATTCGAAGGACTGTGCCAAGTACGTACTCATGTTGGATGGAAAGATGGTGAACATCTTCTGAAGCTTGCATATCGGATGTTTGTAAAGGGTGTGAACCTTACTAGCAAAGATTCCTTGACAAGGTACTTGGCCCAGGCAGAATTAGACAGGAGCTATTTTGTCTAAGTATCAATAGATCTACAGTTCAGCGCCATAGCCTTGTGTTACTCACAAGCACTTTTCAATGAGGAATCGTCTGAATTTCAAGTGAAAGCTTTTTTTTTTCATCTTCAGCCTCTCGTCAAGCCACGATACTTTTTTATGCCGCTACCATACAACGTTATCGCGGCATACCACTATGTCCGTACGCTATGGCTTCGAGCGTTATACTTTATCACGCAACCCGTAATGAGACGCCTGCTGCCCGATCCTTACACGAATGCAGGCAATGTTCGTGTGGTCTCCAAACCTTCGTACGAGTCTCGAGTGACGATGACCGAGACCGTTTCATCTGCTCATGCCAATGTTAAAGTAGGCCTACAAGAACAAAGATCCGCAGTGGTCTGAAGATCTTTTATTATAGGGACTAGCTTATGCAGGTACAGTCATGGGATGGATTGATATTGCTGCAGGAATTGCCGCCAAAAGACATGCATCGACACCGTCGGTATGGTTCAGAAAGAGAAGAGGCGAATGGAAAGGGAAATTGATTTATTGTAGGTCACCCGATCTGTAGATGATGTCGCGTTTTTGCATCCTGTTAAAGTGGGAGATATTGTACGTATTTTCTTTGCTTCATTGATTAAACTGATAATTCGTTTTCCTTACGAATAGTTGACTATTCAAGCTGCCGTCAATAAGTCGTGGAAAACTTCCATGGAGGTAAGAAAGTAAAGAAAGGTAAAACCAGTGGTAGATCTGATTATGCCTATGGATCTACGTGTATGCGAATTAGGTTGGAGGTAAGAAGTGATCCAAAATAATGGACTTTCATGCTGAATGGTTAGTTTAGTGAAAGTCGAGGCTGAATCGCCTTTGACAGGGCAACGCTATTTTGTTGCACATGCTTATCTGACTTTTGTTGCTTTATCGCCAAGACCTTCGCCGCGAACCTACCTCGGTCGTAAACTAGTTGAACATCACCCGATCCGTGTGCCTGAGATCGTTCCTCAATCACCTATGGACAAAAGACGATTTGAAAATGCAGAAGAACGGCGCCGTATTCGATTCTCTAGAAAAGAACCAAACCATAAACCTATTCAAAATCTCATGCAGGAATGGGCCCGAGGTCTTCAGCAACATACGTCGGCTGATGCACCCATTCGCCCTCACCCTGCTCTCAGCGTGTTGCAGGAAGAAGAAGGTGACGATGAATGCGATCAAGAGAATGTGCGCGAAATTATGAGACAAAAAGGTCGACGATTTTCCAAGGATCCTCGCATGTCCTTGCAACCCCAAGAAAAACGCATATCAAGCACATTTGCTGAAGTAGTAGAACTAGTTATGCCTCAGCATGCAAACACGTTGCGTATTACATTTGGTGGTCAGATCATGGCATGGATGGAGGCTTGTGCGATGGCTAGCGCCAATCGACTTGTCCGAGCTTATCTTTTAACAGCAAGGTAAGTGAAATGAATGCAAGAAAGCTCAAACGGAGTCTCATAGATCTTGGTAGCATTGATTCTCTCAACTTCATCTCTTCCTCCCACGTTGGCGATGTCATTACTATCCGATCATGTGTATCGCGTTCGTATAATTCGTCTATGGAAGTGTATGTCACAGTGGAAGCAGGTTGGTTTCTGTGTACTTAATTTATTACCATGCTAACTTGATCTTTCCCTTTTAGAAAACTTGCAAACAGGTGAAACCAAGTTTACCAATGACGGCTTCTTTACCATCGGTAAAACGAAGAAATATTGCATATTTTAATATCAACTGACTTATTTGCACAGCTGCTATTGACGAGGAATCTGTTCCCGTCATGGTACCGCGAGCCATCCCAGAATCCGAAGCCGAGATGGAACTCTGTGGAGGCAGCCATGAACGACGCGCTCGGCGTTTGGCCCAAAGAACAGAATTGGTGCAAATGGTGAACGCATCAACCTTCGTAGCCAGTCCTGTACAGAGTCCAACCGCAACTTTTCGCTAAAGAGTTGGCACTTAGGAACAGTTACTATGCTCAAATGGGAGATAACGATAAACGATAATTATTTCAGACATATTAAAAATCTACTGACATGAGTTACGCGGTTCACGTTCAATTTTGAGACGAATTTCTACAGTACGAGACGTTCTTTTGGTCGTTGATGTGGGTGACGGCTTTTATGACGGAAAAGGTATTAAGTTAGGGGCGAATCGACTTACTGTGTTTCGCGGAATCATTTGCACTGCTCGCAGTCTTATTTTGCGCCAATGGGAATCAGAAAGTTGCCGGAACGCAGTCCGCAGGATGTGGTCGCCCTCCCCACTTGTACACCGTATTTTATTTTCAAACTTCTTATATTTCAGTTCTTCACTTTTTCTTTTTATTTCTTCTTTCAGTGCTTATTTCTTTGTTTTATCCATCACGAAACTCCTCCCCAAGCCTGGCGAAAAAAGGATGCTGCACGACGAAAGGTGTTAAAGGGGGGGGAGTAGACTAAAAATTTAAATTTATAATTATCTGAGAATAAAAGCGTGGCTTGAGGGGCCTAACCACATACTGCGTTCCGGCAACTTTCTGATTGTGCGAGAGTCATCGAAGCACAATCAAAATTTGCGCTACAAAAGGGAAATCCTTTAAACACAATTCTTGGAGGAAGTATATACCTCACTTACCAATAAATGCAAATCATGACCCCCAGTTGTCGCAAAATAAGACGCCAGGCAGTAGAAATGATTCCTTGAATTAGTAGTTGTCGGAATAACCGGCGTATATGCTTACCATAAATGTAACAATCTAAATCCTTCCGAGGAAGGAACCCACGTTCGTGGTGGTGATGTTGGCGTCTGGATGCCGCACTGGTCGACTCAAAGCATGTGGTCTGCTCCCGTTCAACCACACTGATGCAGCAATTTCGTATATATTCTTGGAGGCATTCGTGTCCCTATTCCACAGTATGCCGCAGACTTTGCATACTAGGATACCGTGGTGGGTAACACCGTCCATAGTCGTAACTTTTTCCAAAGTTCGTCCGTGGCACGAATTACATATCTGGCGATATTTACT
>JNDT01001234.1:0-38361 GCA_000697055.1 Saksenaea vasiformis B4078
CCAGCCTTGATAACACCAGTCTCAACACGACCGACAGGGACAGTACCAATACCACCGATCTTGTAGACATCCTGAAGAGGAAGACGGAGGGGCTTGTCGGAGGGACGAACTGGGGGTTCGATGTTGTCGATGGCTTCCAAGAGGGTCTTACCAGACTTGGAACCAGCCTTGGTTTCCTTGGTCCATCCCTTGAACCAGGGCATGTTGGTAGATTCCTCCAACATGTTGTCACCGTGCCAGCCAGAGATGGGGACGAAGGGAACAGCCTTGGGGTTGAAACCGATCTTCTTGATGAAAGCGGAAACTTCCTTGACGATTTCGTTGTAACGGGCCTCAGACCACTTGGTGGAGTCCATCTTGTTGATGGCAACAATGAGCTGACGGACACCAAGGGTGAAAGCCAAAAGAGCGTGCTCACGGGTCTGACCGTCCTTGGAGATACCGGCCTCTGTACAAATCAAAAAAGAAGCCTGAGTTAGAAAAAAATTTCACTGCGCCATTTTTTTGTTTTAACTTACCGAATTCACCAGTACCGGCGGCGATAATCAAGATACCGCAGTCAGCCTGGGAAGTACCAGTAATCATGTTCTTGATGAAATCACGATGGCCAGGAGCGTCAATGACAGTAACGTGGTACTTGGGAGTCTCGAACTTCCACAAGGCAATATCAATGGTGATACCACGCTCACGTTCGGCCTTAAGCTTGTCCAAAACCCAGGCGTACTTGAAGGAACCCTTGCCAAGTTCGGCGGCTTCCTTCTCGAACTTCTCGATGGTACGCTTGTCAATACCACCACACTTGTAAATCAAGTGACCGGTAGTGGTGGACTTGCCCTATACAAAAAGACATCAGTTTTCCCATCCTCTTGTAAAAGAATATCCAACTTACGGAATCGACGTGACCAATGACGACAACGTTAACGTGAGTCTTTTCCTTACCCATGGGGACTAGACATCCAAAATAAACTACGTTAAATCACTCGTTGCAAGAGGATGGATGGACCTACCGAAGTTGGCGGATGAGAAAACAGGGAAGGAATCCGGAAGTCGCCAGCTTTGACAGGTTTTATACCCCAAAAAAATTTTACGGTCCCGAGTAGGATTTTTTGGCGGATTTTGTATATGTGGCTCCTTCATTCTCAATAAGGACATTTCCATACTTCATGTGATGACTTTTTTTTCCCTTCACAAAGTGTATTGCCAGACTGTAGCACTCTATTTGCCGCACCATATCCTTGGACATTATAGTGCACTGCATGCCGAACAGAACATTACAGAAGCATTAAAATACATGGTACGACAGTCTAGCGCGACACTTGTGAACAACTCGGCACAATATCACATGAGGTGATGTGTACAAGTGAAGGTTAGTCTGCTTTGTTCTGTGTACGTTAAGACGATCTTCGTTACGTGTGTCCACTACATATTCTCTTCTTTGAGAGAGAGGTTACGAATATCTCCTGCCTTTGGCCGTGCTGGCATTACTTCAGATTACCAGTGTATTCCACATCCAAACCTTCTGTGTTTTCCCTCTGCGTTGTATTAGGCAACGTATTGAGTCAGATCTTGAAATCTAAGGTCATTAGTCGATTCCCTCCTTATATTTCCCACCGTGTTCATTGCTTCGCAAAAGAGTAAATGACATTAACAGATACCTTGTAAGAATTTCGGTAGCCTTATTCAATCGGAGCACCTTGCAACATAGAAATATGGTAAAGTTTTAAATCCCGCAACAGTGATCTCCTTGTAGAGCAATCTCGAAGACAACAAGAGTATGAAACTAACTGCAATGTGAATAAAGAGGAGGATATGTGTTTTTTTATTGTGGTCAGAACATTTAATTCGGCTAACTATGATATTTCAAAACAACCTTTTTCTCGTCTCTCCGGGCAGAGATCCTATCTTACTCTGCTTTCATGGACATTTTTCAAACCATGAGTATCGGTTCAAACCTCCATTAACTCTATTGCGTTTAAATTTTTGCAACCCACACGCAATGCGGAAATCGTTACAAGGATATTTGCCTAATCTTGCTACAACTTTAATGTGTCTACTTCAGTCAAGTTCTACCAGCAACCTTCTAAATTGGATGTTGCCTTACTGTTTGTGTACAGAGTTACAATAGATACACCATTACTTTTGAGCGTCTCATCCGCTACTTCCATTAATTTATGTGGGAAAACAAAGGCTAATAACGGGTACGTATGACTATCGTGTTCAAAGGAGCTCTTTTCTAGGTGCAGTTCGGCTGGCCCAATCAAAATCCAACTCATTAGCGAGTTATGCATGATGAATGACTGCGCCAATTCTGTCGAAAATCACTTGTTTTATTTCTTTACCATGTTCTATTCTACTGGTATTATCGTTTCTTTTTTTTTTGTCATAAGGAATGTATGTGTTTCTGTAATAGGACTGTTCGTCAAAGAGAAAAACGTAATTCATACGCCTACTTGTAGGTACGCCCATTTCGTACGGACTGATGATGTAGTTCCTTTTCTTCACCCGTCAAATACAGAGTCGTCAATCACAATACCAAATTGGCGTTGTAGCTAGTAAATCCATTAAGTTGCATGATGAGCGACTTTTTTTCCGTCCTACCTGATCTTTCATCTTTGCGTCCAAAATCTCTTCAAAACCTTTACCTTCTACGCCAAACAGCAAACGATTTGTTTTTTCGCGCAGTTTTACTAGGAAGAAGCTTAGACTCATTATCCAGAGAGTGCAGTCGAATATCAGCGTCCTCCACAGTCGACGAGCGATGTGCTGAATTTTAGAAACACGACTCATAGGGCCTTTTTCCAGCGAAATGCCGCGTACTGCCCATCGTGCCATGATATTGATACGATTAACAGGACTTCCCACCGTCTTGTTATTGGCACGGACAATGTTCATGTTCCGCGATAGAAAGATCAATTCTCGAGGAAATAATGCTTGATCTTCAAGAAAATGCTTAAGCCGGCTTTTCAGGTTTGTCTGCAGCTCGTAAACATCCTGCATGTCTAAATTTGCATGACCCAGGTGAACAGCTTTGGTCGGTGAGAACGGCTTTTGGAGAGTAATACTCGCAAACATGTTGGAATCGTGAATGCCCTGGAGATAAGTGTCATCCTCCTGTTGGTACTGTAATTTTAGGAAGCTTACCCATTCTTTGCAAATAGAGGTCATCGTTTCTACATCAAGCATAAACATCGCTTCCCACAGTTTGCAGTACTCTTTTCGGAACCTGCATGCAGATCTGGCTGAGTTTCTGCCATCATGTTTTCAGAACCTTACTTTTCCGACTCTTGGATGTAGAGGCCATGATCAATGATGACAACTTGCACCCTGTTTTTCTTGGTTGGATGTGCTCGTATAAGTACATTTCCCGGATGTGGATCGCCTGGTGGAATTGATTATCAAAAGGAACCACCGTCTTTCAAGGTTTACCATGCACAAATCCACTCTTAAATATTTGACTAGCAAATGCTTCAATCGTTGTTTTCATTGCTTCCTGGAAATTCAGTCCCTTTTCTTCTAGTTGTTTCTTGTTGGTAAGTTGTACACCATCGACCCATTCGCACACCATGACACGTTTGGAACTCAATTCCGGGAATATCTTGGGTACATACACATTATCTTTCAATGTCGGTTCACGCTGAAAATTATCCCAAGCTTTCTGTGCATTTCTGCAGAACAGTCAAATCGAGTTAGACTTTGTCCTCTCTCATGCTTATCTAACCTGGCTTCGTTTTCAAAGTCAGCTTCCATGCGAATGTGCGACTCCACGTAGTTGGTGGCGAAGGTCAGCGGAAGATCAAATAGCTTTTCATACATCTTTAGCAGTATTCGGAAGGCGAATAAGTCCCAGTCCATTTGCTTCTGGATTGCTGGTTTCTGGATTTTTACTGCCACAATTTCTCCTGTTTTCAAGCGTGCTTTATGCACTTGAGCAATCGACGCCGATGCCATTGGCATGATATCGAATTCGGCAAATACTTCACTCGGATGGAGTCCGTTGAAATCTTCCATAAAAACTCGTTCCACCATCTCAAATGGAACAGCTGGTGCCGAGTCAAAAAGACGTCTTGCGCGTCGTTGATAGGGAACAGGTAACATCGATGACTGAGTGCCAATGACCTGACCCATTTTGATATAGAGTCCACCATTCTTCTCAAATACATCAAATATGCGGTTAGCGACACGCTCATGTAAAGACTCAATCATTGCTGTTCCCCTGGGTCCGGGTTCCGGCCGAAAATTGACTTTGTAATCAAACGCCAAAGCCATTCCATTGTAGAATGTGCGTAAGTTGCGTTGTAAAAGTTGAGCCTCCGTACGCGAATCTGCCACATAAATGCCAGCTCCTATAGTACAAGTGCCTAGCAACAACCCCAATGAGCATCGCAAACGTGTTTTTGCCATGAAAGATACGCGAGTCTCTTTTCCCGTAGGACAGGTTGAGAGGAAGCCGGTGGTTGATTTGAAAACACGCGCCAATCAAAAAAGCGACAATTGCACTTGAAAAAAGTCATACAGCTACGACTGACACATTCAGCTCCTTTTACATTATCCGACATTGTATTTCATACACTTTAACTGTCAAAGTTACCCTTCTGTTATCAGACTCAGTGCTACTTCCTCACCACAATCGGTCGCTAAGCACCCATAGACTTAAACCCTTTGCAGTGCCTTAGTCTTGCGAGCAGGCTGATAGCCCCGAATGGTTCTACCCACTTAATGAGTTCTAGGCTGTTCCAACAAATTTTGCGTCCATGAAGAACCAAATTGACCCAAGTTGTAAAAAAAAAGGACGGTTTGACGGATTTGCTAATGACTGTATACTTGAGTCATTTTCACAGCTCAAAGTTAGACCTTCATGAGTTTGAATCTATATCATTTCTCCAGCTCGCTTCGCGGTACATCTGCTATCGAACCCTTCGGGCAAAACTATCGGAGAAAGAAACAAATATTGACGACATCATGCAGGATGACTACTTGATTAAGCATTTCACAGCTGTTGGAACTCGAAAGGCTATCAACCAAAAACGGAAAAAATTACAGCCGCAGAAGGCGTAAAAACATTCGCGCGAGAGCGAGAGCGAGAGCGCAAAAGATTCAGTCACGTGTATGCCCCACGTTTAAGCGCTCGTTTGAGTCCCTGAACTATTCCACACCCCTTTCCTTCCTTCCTTTCTTTTTTTTAAAGTGACTTCAACATGTCCTCGGTAAAAGCAGCTCGTGCGCTAATCCAGCGTTCAAGAACATGTGCGATTATGCGACGTTCTATGGTTTTAGCAAACGCCCCGCGCATGGCGGCCATTCGGACTTACAGTGCGGCCACCCCACCACGGTCCCTTTCGGTTCAACAGTCTGGTAAAGCAGGCTTTTTTGCTATAAAAAGAAAAGGGGCCCTTATTTTATAATAGTTGCTGGCGCTGCTACTTCGACTCGATCGGCGTCTGCCCATCATGGCGAAGGCCAGGAAACAAGGTACGAGACAGAAAGAGAGAAGACAAGTTCAATACGTTGCGCATATTAATATGGGATTTAAAGAGCGACAGAAATTAAGGATGCCAAGCTGATCTTTAATCAAGCATGGCAGAATATCCAGGACCACTATGGTCGAAGTAACATTCATTTACCTCGCGAGTTCATCTTCCTCATGGGAGCGCCGGGGTAAGCGGCGATTTTCAAGTTGCCTTAAAAAAAAGAAAGAAAGAAAGACTTGACTTCATGTTCAGCCCTATTCGGTAGATCAGGCAAAGGCACCCATACAACTTCCATTTTACGTGCGCGTGGTATCACAAATCCACCCATTTCGGTATCTCAGCTCCTTCAGACACCGGAATGCAAGGAACTCATCAATCAAGGCCAAATGATCTCTGACCGTTATGTGATCGAGTTATTGTTGCATGCCATGTTGGATTGTGATCCATCTGTTGGTGTGTTGGTTGATGGATTTCCTCGCACGGACATTCAGGTGGAAGCCCTCAAACTGCTCCACGACCAAATGACAGCTCTGAGACAGGAGTTTTTTAACACCGATAGACGAGATCAGTTTCCGTACGTTCCTTCTTCCCTATCGTTCATGTGCTAATGTTGTTTCCTTTCTAAGACGACCGGTGTTTCGTATCTGTGTTCTGTATGTGGATGAAGAAATATCTGTTCAGAGACAACTTGCTCGGGGTCGAATGATCCGCGAGCATAACCTGGAAGTGAAGAAAACTGGTCAGGGGGTACTTTGGGAAGAACGGGTGACGGATAACAATGAAACCGTAAGCACGATTGACCACCTCATGATTTCCCTCCATTCATAACACTATCACAGTTGATTCGCGAGCGTTATTCAATCTTTAAGGCACATTATGGCTCGCTTCTGAAACTTTCGAAAATGTTCCCTTTCCGTAAGTTTCTTAAACATGAAAGTCAAAAGTCTTAAAAAAGAGTTTGTGGTTCTAGATCTTATCAACGCCGTGGGCTCGATTAATGAGGTCATGCAAACTATTCTGAAAGAGTTCGAATACCAGTCATCTCTCGAACTAGATCACGATACATATGATGCGATTACACATATCCCTGTAGCAAACCAAATTGGTATCCACGCTCGCCAGGTACGGAAACAAAAAACGCCGCATCCATCATGCTTAATTGTTTGTTTGTAGGACCTTATCAGTCGACTTGAGCATTATCAGGAATATGAGCCTCAGTTGATGCAGCAGGCTATCCATTTTATCGATGAGAAGGTCATTCCTCAAGTCCAGCGGCATTCGATTAGTGGTCACACGAATATTCGAACGTACGTCCTTGGATAAAGACGAATGGTATGTTGTTGATTCTCTCTTTTTTGTAGTGAAGACCAGCAGTTGGCGGACAGTCATTTTGTTGACATCGTGATGGATGTCTTATCCGAACGAGGATACCATGTCTCATTTGATCGGCGCATTGATCATGTCCCTGTCCGTGTAGACCTTAACACAGGAAAAATTCAGCTCGAAACGTAAGATCCTTATTACACTAATCTTCCGACCATGACTCATCTTCTTTTCTTATCAGTCATCATATTTACATGCTAAACGTTGATTTCCCTAAGCATTACATTCGTCCTTTGGAGCAAAAATTTAAATAATCCTTAGAATAAAGAAAAAAGAGTGCTCACATATCCTTGTTGCTGGGGGTTCTTAGTAGAGATACAAATGATTTATTCGGTGAAGATCTACAGGATTAAGCGCTGGCCGAAGCAGACTGGGAAGCTTGCAAAGATTTTTGGAAGTTGGCCATACGGGCCTCGAGCTCGGGGCGGAAGTGACGGATCAAACCCTGCACAGGCCATGCAGCGGCATCACCCAAAGCACAAATGGTGTGGCCTTCAATCTGTTTGGTGAGTTCCCAGATCTGGTCGATTTCCTCAGAGTGGCCACGGCCATCTTCGAAACGGTCCATCATGGACTCAAGCCACTTGGTACCCTCTCTGCAAGGAGTGCACTGACCACATGATTCGTGGCGGTAGAACTTAGAGAAACGGGAAATGGCACGAACAATATCGGTAGACTTATCCATCACAATAACAGCTACAATGTAAAGGAAAAAAATATGAGACAAGGATCTTTTGACATTAGCATCATATTACACGTACCAGCTAATAAAAATCACAGGTCCCAGACGGACAAAGGGATTTGTTGAGGAAGAGTTGCTTTACGCATAAACCTAAAACACTTACCGGTACCCAAACCAGAGTTTGCATCACGAAGGGCATCGAAGTCCATCCTATATTTTACTCAGGTAAGTGTGTCGTTCTTCCATGTCTTTGGGACATTTACAAGACATCTTCGCAAATATCCTTGGGAATAACAGGAACAGAGCATCCACCAGGAATAATACCGAGAAGGTTATCCCAACCGCCACGGACACCACCACAATGCTTTTCAATCAACTCCTTCAAAGGAATCGACATCTCCTCTTCGACAGTACATGGGTTGTTGACGTGACCGGAGATACAGAACAATTTGGTACCGCTATTGCGAGGACGTCCGAAACTGGCGAACCATGATCCACCACTGCAACAAGACTAGTTAATTTCCTTCCTCTTTTTTTTTTCATCCAAAATTCTAGATTGCAATTACCGTCTAAGAATGGTGGGAGCCACAGCAACGGTTTCCACGTTTGTAACGGTGGTAGGGCAACCGAACAAGCCGACATCAGCAGGGAACGGGGGCTTCAGTCTGGGCTTGCCCTGCTTGCCTTCAATAGATTCGATCAAACTGGTCTCCTCACCACAAATATAGGCACCAGCACCGCGGTGAATGTAGACGTCAAAATCGTAACCGCTACCACATGCGTTCTTTCCAATCAAGCCGGCAGCGTATGCCTCATTGATGGCTTCCTGAAGATTGGAGGCCTCCTGGTAGAATTCACCACGAATGTAAATGTAAGCTAACAATCGATAGATACAATTAATGACCTAGTGCGTAGTGTTGTCATGCACGTACCAGCATTTGCTTTCATGGCAACACCCGCCAACAAACATCCTTCAACGAGCTTGTGTGGATCACCGCGCATAATTTCACGATCCTTACAAGTACCCGGTTCACCTTCATCAGCGTTGACAACCAAATAACGGGGACTATTAATTTTTTTACTAGTTATTGGCCTATTTTTTCTTTCTTTCTTTCTTTGGCATTACCGGCCGTCAGCAGGCTTGTTCATGAAACTCCACTTCAAACCAGTAGGGAAACCAGCACCACCACGACCACGAAGACCGGATTCCTTCATTTCTTTCAGAATCCATTCGTGGCCCTTAAGCACTAGTTCCTTGGTTTTATACCAATCACCACGCTTCAACGCGCCTTTGAGACGGAAATCATGGACGGAGTACAAGTTAGTGAAGATACGGTCTTCATCGGACAAGCTGCCAAATGTGGTTTTGCCGGTGATGGGATTTGCGTTAGGGTCTGCCGTGGCGTACGAACGGCTGGCGATGCTGACCGCGCGCATGTTACGGGTAAGCGAAGCAGTAGCTGTTTAATAAAGGTGAGCGTGTCGACTCGCATTGTTGCTATTTCTGTACCTCGCTTAGCAGCAATGGATCTTAGCATCATGTGCAATAGTTTCGAACACCAAAGAGTAGGGAGAAATGAGAATTAGTGTAGAGAGGGGGGACGGCAAAGGGAAGAAACCAAAAAAAAATTTGGAGTCCTTAGTGAAGGTTTTGCTTGTAGAAAAATTGTTTTCTCGTGGGACTCGCAGTCAGGCTCGAATTGCACAGTAAGCGACCCCGGATATGTGACGTCAGCAAATAAAAATCTGTTCGCAGATCTTTTTCTTCCCTTGATCTCCTTCTCACTTCTTCGTTATTTGTGCTTTTAGGCATGTATAGGGTTCTAGTTTACGCTACTGCTGACACGTCCTTCTTTGAATGCGAGATAGAAAAAATTGACTTTTTAAAACGCCATACAGAAAATAAGCGAATAGAAAACTAATAGAGGAATCCAAAATGAGTACCAGAACTCACATAGAGGGCACAATTAGCGATTTTGAGGTGATCTTAGCCAGAGAATCGATTGCCTTTGAATGTGGCCAATACGCCAAGTTACCAAGACAAATTTGGCATCACGGTTGCACTCAGCTTCAGATAGACTTTCAATTCAGCTCAGGCGCACTCCAAAGCGAATATTCAATTGCTGATGTCTCGTCCATTCCCCATAACACCGTACTGTAGGTCTTCACATAGTGCATGTTTCACTACATCCTGTTGATAATCCAAGACTCTGCTTGTTGCAGGATCCAGATGGGTGCAGACCACTAAGAATCGCTATGCTGTTCAGTAGAACTATTACAGCACCCCTGTTTGAGATCACATTAATGGAACGGTAGTCATGATTCAGAGGATAAGCGTAATCCCACTAAGTGTTGATCGCCGATTCATCCGGGTAAAGGGAAAAAAAGTGAGTCTGACAGTGTCAAACACGCATCGGCGGAGATCAAAGGAGCGCGTTTTCCCCTTTTCCCCGTACTTGGGACGCGACCCTCAAAAATTCACGCACAAAAACGTAAAAAAAAGGAAAAAGCAAGAGCTCATGTTTGCACACTTTGGTTTTCATCGGCGGCCTGCACTTACCTACAAACGAAAACAGACGTATGGTTGTTACAGATCTACCAGCAGTAATGGCGCTGACTCGCCTCCTACACCATTCAGTAACAATATAACTCGTCATGAGACTATCGATTCGTTGGACAGTTCACCAAGCACACCCGGTAGTACTTCCGAATCACATGATGAACAAGAGGAACAGGAGGAACAGGAGGAATCTTCCCCGTCACTCGATATCTTTGACTTGCCTCCCGAAGAATCCTCAGAAGTTAGCCTTATGGTGGCTTCTTCACGCAACTTGCCTTACACATCAGCACAAGCAACATCAGCGCGAAGGAAAAAGCCACGAAAGGCATATAAACGGACGCAGAAAAAAGTGGATCATGTACAAAAGAATGTAGAGGATATAAAGACACAAGTGTTTAAAAAACCTGTTATCCAACAGGATCAAGTAGCATTATCCACAGCACCGAGGGTTTCATATTCACAGTCATATATACACAGAAAACGAAAATTGAACTTAGTATCACGATTAAAGGGTGCTCAAGGACAGGAATCACAGCCAACTTTCCGAGGTTACTCGTCTTTGGACGAAGAGGACGAAGATGACGCAGAAGAGAATCACGAGCCGTTGGAGACAAGATTTTTGCAGAAATCAACCAACCGTCAACCAGACGTCGAAGAAGAACAACCATCATCACCATCACCACCACCAGTGTACTCTTATGAAGAACGAATGGAAAGGGAGCTGGAATCCCTGATAAGGACGGAGTTTGGATCAGACAAAGAAGAGGAAGAACAACAAGAGGACACGACGTCAAAAGTACCGCAAAGACCCCGTTATGTACCTGAGAATCCAATGAACGTACGTGTGACATATAAGCGCTCTACTGGCAAAGGCAACGGTGCAACATCTGATCATGAAATAACGAAACTGCAAAACCTCCTCTCGGAACTACGCGAACTAGATCCCACCTTATAAATAGCCAACAACTCACTAATACAATGTCTTTTTTGCGTTTTGAAGATACTCTACAACAAAACCAAACGTGTTAAAAATGTACGAATGATCATAGATATCGTCCTATTTATCTGTTTCATGCTGTCATCCGCTTTTTTCTGCATCTCATTGCGCTCTTCCCCAAGTTCTACGCCATCTCATCAGGTGGATGTACACGCCACCATCCCTCCAAGTGCTATGACGTTATCAAACGTTAGTTTCCCACATGTTAGAGCTAATATGTCATTTTGCTGAGATATATATATATATATTTGCAACGAGAGAGTTACAGATGGAAACAAAAGGAAATGCACATGGGAGAAAGAAAAAAAAACAACAAAAAGGGGTATGTTTTCTAAGGAGTAAAGAGAATACGGAGGGTATTGGTGTTACCCAGGCCACCCTTCCAGCCTTGGACGGCAACAACAGGATCACCATGCTTGAGCAGACCATACTTGATGGCTTGTTCCATACCCCAGGTGATTCTTGCGTCGACGTCCTCCTGCCAGGGGGCGTATTCGGCGGGGCTCAAATGAGCACTTGCGCTGGTTGCGGAGAAACGTTGAGCAGCAGCGGAAGAGGCTTTGGGGTAGTAGAAGGGGAAACAGCCACGGTGCAAATGGACCTGGCGAGCAGTCTGGGGATTACGCGTAATGACAATAATGGGAGCGCGTGGTCTGTACTTGGAAATCAAGCGGGCAGTGTTACCCGATGTGGAGAGGACAATGATAGCACCAGCGCTTTGTTCATGAGCGGCACTCACAGCGGCACAAGCAACAGACTCGGTTGTTTCTGTGGGCAAAGGAGTAAGGGCTCGGAGTTCGCTAAAGACAGCAGGATAGCAAAGAACCGATTCGGCCAGGGTACAAATATCGTGCATGGTCTTTACAGCTTCGACAGGGTAGTTGCCCTTTGCGGTCTCGCCAGAAAGCATGACACAATCAGCACCATCCAACACTGCATTGGCCACATCGGATACTTCAGCGCGTGTAGGTCGTGGGTTGTACTAAACCGAAAAAAGAAAACGGTTAAGAAACGTTTGTCACACGAACTGCGGCTTCTTACGGTCATCGATTCCAACATTTGGGTGGCGCTGAAAGAAAGAAAATATGGTTTTTAGCGCATTATGTACATCAAACAAAGGTTTCCTTCCTATTCACTTACCAAATGACGGGCTTTCCAGCCAAGTTACACTTGGTGATCATCATCTTTTGAGCAATGAAAACGCGTTCCAAAGGAATTTCGATGCCCATATCCTGAAAAACACAACATACTTATGTAAGCTGACTTTCCTGCAGATATTGAAGCACACATACACCACGAGCAACCATGACACCATCGGTTTCTTTCAAAATATCATCAAAGTTCTCAACACCTTGATGGTTCTCGATCTTGGAAATAATCTTGATGTGACGACCTTCTTCGCCAAGGACTTCACGGATATCCTTGACATCTTGACCGCGCCGAACGAAAGAGGCGAAGACCATATCCACCTTGTTCTTGACACCGAATCGCAAATCAGCTTTGTCTTTTTCCGACAAAGCGGGCAAATCGACATCTGTACCTGGCAAATTGACACCCTTACGAGAGCACAACTTTCCATTGTTGCAAGCACGGACACGGACAGAGTCCTCTGCTACTTCGAGGACATCAAAGGACAAAACACCATCATCCACATAGATCTTCTTTCCAGCCTTGATGACCTTGGGCAGGTTCTTGTAATCCAAATACATAACCTGGTCATCACAGCTATCCAAATACTTGTCATCGACGCTAAAAGTCATCTCATGACCAGCTGTGATAGGAATCTATTAAATGGAAGGTTTAAGTATCAAGAGAACGCAAAAAAAAAAGAAGTCCAACTGGATCTTTACCTCAATGCCATCCTTCATGTTACCGGTACGGATTTCAGGACCCTTGTTGTCCAAGGCAATGGCAACAGGACGACCAGGATATACTGACAACAGGAAGACATATAAGTTTCCGGCATTCGCTTTTTCTTTTTCCCACCCTTTTTTGTTCTACTTACGTTCAGCACTTTTGCGAGTGTTATCGATGACGGATTGGTGGTACTAGGTATGGTAATTGAGGTCAGTATCACGAGACACAAAATTTTCCCCGAGGGATTCCGCCCTTTACCAGGCGTCTTCCCGTGTTTTGACTTACTTCATAAGACCCATGCGAGAAGTTCATACGAACAACGTTCAAACCAGCGTTACGAAGTTGAGTAATCATTTCCACACTGTTCGTTTTAGGACCTGAAACACATAACGATCAGTCAGATGAATAACTTTCTTTTTCTTTAAAAAGTGGTTTACCAATGGTTCCGATGACGCTTGATTTACGACCAGCGGTGGGTTCAACGTCGACATTCATTTGAGCGACCCATTGTAAGTTGGAGGAGATTTCGGGAGTAAAGACCATGATTATTGTAAGAACAAAAAAGAAAAAAAAAGCGAAAGAAAGGACAGAAAGCGTCGGCTTTTTATAAACAGTTAACTTTAAATTCGGGGGAGTCCAAAAAGGCTGATAAGATCCTGATTCAGCACAAACAACAAGGTTTGTTGGGCATCACTTATTCTCTCGCTGTCTCTCTGTCTCTGTCTCTCTAATCCTCTCACACGCTGTTTCCTTATTGGACACTTGACCGTCATCTTATCAATAACCAATTGATAACGTTGAATTTAACTACAGTTACCCTTGCACAATCAATCCCCATCAACTCCCCCCAATTTTTTTTACTCTTATTGATTATGCTATCTAAAACGAATCTCTTTCTCCTCCTCACTTTTTTTTTTCCCTCGAGTTCTGTAGTCACAAAAATTCCAACCAATGGATTCCCTTGTATTTCCCAAATCACATCACATTCTTCAAAATGATTGGTTGACAAAATGAACTTAAAATCTCTACTGTGGAGGCTCAAATCCCACGTTACGCCATTCACTTTGACACGTACCTATTAAGAGTAAAACGTGAAACATACTAAAGTTTAGCTTTTAAAAAAATCCTGGTACTGAAGCCCCTTTATACTCTCAATAGGATAACATCCGTTAGACATCAATGACAAACGTACTTGTGTCGGAGACCACAGGCTCATAAATTGTGTAATTTTCCTTTGTTATCGTCACGGATCATAGAATGCTTCAGGCAACTATTTTTTCCCCCTTTACGTCATTGTTGTCAATGCCTTAAGAAACTGCTTTCAACGGCTATAATTAGTGGGCCGAATGTACTATGATCGATCGGATACGCCCATTCCACCGACGTTTCCTCTTTGTGCTACCCCATAGCATTGGAATAGGGTACAATTCTGCATCGGATTTATGCAAGAGATATATGTATTGCTTTATCCATGTCATACTTAAAAGCTGTAGCCATTCCTTTGGTTAACATTATTTGTTCAATATCGACAATATGTTTTGTCACCTGATTGATTAGGTACGTTGGGAAAACATCGATCAGGGACTATTGCGCATGATTTTTGCTATCTCGGCATCTTGGGTACTCCGCACCGTCCTCTACAACTCAGATTCCTTCTTCCATGTGGCGCAACATACTCGCGATCCTCACGCCACGAGATGGCTCTATCTGATCAGCAACAAACAGTCTTTCCCGTTATGAGACGTTAAATTTTATATTACTTTACAAGATGCTTGATACAGACAACGTATATACATGTGTTAATGAGAGATTTTTATCTGGATTCAACAGTCGGATAATCTGGTTTTCGTAAAGCAATCTCAAAGTCTTCTGTAGCTTGTTTCAACAGGACATTCTCCATCAAATCCTTCCGTTCCTTCACATTCTAAAATGTCCATCGCATCAGCTTTTCCCACTTGGTTCCATAGGAACATTTACCTCCAAGTTTTCCATTGCGCGAGTGACCATTATAGTACGACGTGACAGTCGTTCTTGGATATGCTCTCGTTCTTCCGTCAGTTTCTTCAACTCTGCCGCTAGCTGATTGTATTTTTCCTCTATCTTTTGGGCACGATTGATTTCATGCATCAGTGCTCGATCCCGCTCCTTCAAATCCCTCTCAAGTTGTTCGTTTAACTTCCTCAGCAATTGATCCGTCTTCTCATGCTTGTAGCCGACCTTTGACTATGAAAGACGTCAGTTAATTAGATATTCCTCTATCAGCACTTACATCAAAGGGTTGTCGGTACTGCTTTACAAGATCAGATAAGATAGCGTTCCGCTTTTGTAAACCGTGTGCTTTTTCTTCCCACATCTGTTGCCGCTCAGCGGAATCCTTCAGTGTCTGATTTGCAAGTCGATGGTCGCGTCTTAGTCTTTGTTTCGTATCTCGCAGTTCTTCTTCAAGTTCCTCGAATCTGAAACGCCAGTCGTTATCGATATCAAGAAGACGATCTGATGTTTGCTGCTACCGAGATGAGTTCTGGTAAAAACCCCCGGAAGGTCAACGTTTACCTCTTTAAAGCCTACAAGGTCTTCCTCGTAAGCTTGTTTCACGCGGTGCACTTCTGCTGTAAGATCGTCCACTTGTTTCCGCAATGATACAATCAGCATCTCCTTCTTCTTCATGAAATCTGTTGCGGCACAGAGTCGGTTTTCAAGATCCTTGATATCATCCTGATACACACTCTTCTCTCTCTGAACAGCGTCTATCTGACCTTCCAGATCACCTTCCAGTGCAGCGATTCGGACATCACGCTCACGCAATGCCTGTTCGAGACCTTGCAGCTGAGAATCCAGCATCTGCAGATCCTCTTCGTAACGCTCCTTTCTTTCCTGCGCTTTGGCAAGTGTCTCCTCCAGTTCTGCGCTCAAATCTTCTATTCGTGCATCTTTTTCTCGCATTTCAGCATTCACTTGAGCAAATTTCTCTTCAAGCACATCCATATCGATCTTGTCAGATTCCTTCCAATCTTTCAGCTGTTGTCTGTATTTTGCAATCTGATCCTCCTTCAATTGCAGTTCTTGCTGGAGATGATCGATCATATCATCACCGTCTTTGTAGCGTGAAGACCATGATTGATTTTCAAGCTTTACTCCGAGCTCTTCAATCAGCTGGTCTTTCTTTCGTCCTTCTTCCTCCAAACTATCCGCATGTTCCAGCACCTATGCGCACATATATATATATATGTCAGAAAAAAAGAAAGAAAGAATAGATGACATTTCTAACCAACCTTCTCAAACTCCTTCTCCAGAATAAGGCATTCCTGGATGCGCTGCTCCATGTCATTTTGTAAGCTGGATACCTTGTTTTGTAGGTCTTCACGATCAGCATAAAGAGCATCACATTCTTGCTGAAGCTGCTCCACATGGTCGAGTACATCGGCCATGTTCGAATTATCCACGCGTTCCTTTCTTAGATGCTCGTATTCTGATCGTTTGTATCGCAGACGTTGCTTGGTTTCTTGAAGCGAGTGAACAAGTTCATTCCTCTTGTTGTGCATGTGCTCAAGTTCATTATCCTTCTGGCCTAATTTTTCCGCTAGTTCACCATTTCGTTCTTGCAACCGGCTCATGCTCTAACCATAACAAATCAATACTCAGGCTTTTCATCATCAGTGAACGTACTTGTTGTAATTCTGCATTTGATTTTTGGGCTTGCTCCATTTTGACTAGTAATGATTGTCGGTCTGCCATAATAGAGGCAATGATCTGATTTTCATTTCGACCATATTCTCCTAAGCGCATCTCCTTTTCGTCCTGCAAACGTTTAATTTCGCGGTTTTGTTCTTCAATGATTTGTTTCGCCTGCATCAACTCTCTGCGATACATGTCTGCTTCACTTTCTTTGGATGATAACCGATGGTTCTTTACCCAGCCATCTGTAAAGTCATCCCCTTCAGATGCGGTCATGAGAGGACTCGTATTACGTGATGTTTGTTGTGATCTCGCTGATGCACGTAATTTTTGGTTTTCATTTAATGAACCCGCCAACCTCTTGTGGAGCCTTTCGTTTTCTTCTCTGTATTTTTCCAATTCGGCCATGGCAGCATCATATTGCGCTTTTTCCTCTTCAGACATTCCATGAGGAAGATTGCATGTCTGGTTACGTTGGAGGATATTCACAGCTTGATGGAGATCTATGATCATTTTCTTGTAATTCTTGATCACTTGGATCAAGGATTCTATCTTGACTTTAAGATCTATATTCTACAACGATGTTCGAATTTAATCCTGACAAAAGACAAGAGAATAATTTACCTCTTTTAATGAATTATTGATCTGTTCAGGTGAAAGTTCAAGGAGTCTCTGTTCCAAGAAGTAGATCTTCATTTTGAGTCCAAAATTTTCCTTGTTTAGCCGATCAATGATCTTTTTTTTTTAAAAGAAAAAAAAAGTTGTTAGCCTTTGGTTGATTGAATTTGCTTATGTTACCTTTTCCTGGTCTTTGATCGATGGTTTATTTTTCTGTGTTCTTTGGGAATCACTATTGCTGCGTTCCTTTTGGGTTATCCGAGCAGGTACGGAAGTTTGTGTAGCATTGGGCCCTGAGTCGCTGAACGACAGCATGTCCATGGGAAGATCCAATTCCGTTTCACCCAGGAATTCGTCTTCTTTCTTCAAGGTATTGATTTCAGCATCAAGGTAATTCGTGCTAGAGGGATCAAGCTCCTCTTCTTCATTAGTATCGATATGTGTTGCTGCTGAGGGGGATTCTTGTTCCAGGGACGGTGAATCAACAGTATCAGAAAACAACGATGTATCGTTTCTTTCATCAAACGTAGACGCCTGAGTTAATGAATGTTCCGACAAATAAGCACTTGGCGGATCCTGTGTTGCCATTGTGAATCTTCTCTTTTGCAGCTTTTTTGTTTAGAGCTGTATAATGAACAGATGAAGAAATAAAAATAGAGAGAGGCGTCAGACTAGTAAAAAGAATACTATTTTTTGTTGTTTTTTTGCAACACCACAGGAGTTGTTAAATCGTTGATATATAAACAAAAAATCACGAGCTTGGATTCTGCCCTCCTCCTATTTTCCCTTTCACTTTGCCGGCATGACGTACATATTTTATCATGAACTTGCTATTTCTATTTTCTATTCTACTTGAATCATACGACGTTGGTCATCCAATACTAACATGTTTAACCATAAAAGGATCCACTAAAAGCATTTGCCATTGTCAACTAACTCATACCAATCCTTTACGTTGAGAACAATGGGTTTCCAAAATATCCGTTACGCCAAGTTCTATTTGGAACAGAACAAAGATGTTTCAACTCACCTGACTCCATTTTTCTCACTGAGCCTCACCCCGCATTTCCTTCCTTTTTTTTTTGAATGTCAGTGCGCTTCGTACATATCGGTTTCACTCCAAAAAAGCAAAAGGGTCTTCTGTAAAGAAGTTCTATTGCCCTATCTTTATAAAAAGGGGGTTGAAGAAAGTCATAAAGGGTGAAAAAGGATCTTATCTGCGTTACCAGGTTGCGCAATTCGTTTGTATCATCTCAATGGATGCGTACACAAACAGTATGTTCATAATGATGCATGACTGAGTTGAATAATTTCAAGTGATATGCCATAATCGGGAATACAGGCGTCCACGGTTTCCAGTGATTCTGAATTGTGTTAGATTATATTTTGCTTGGACAGAAAAAAGAGAAAATTGGTATCTCCGCTGAGGCACATGTATTAGGTCATTTATCTAGTGAGGGAAGTGGAAAAAGAGATCAGCTTATCTAAGGATCCACATTGCAGATCAGAGCCTGTGACAAAAAGTAAGTAATAACTGCAACCTATATTTTACCTAGACCCAGAAAAAAGTGATGGAGCAAATGGTAAACTAAAGCATGTCATCCATGGTAAACACAAATGCAAAACTCAATCTGCATCCAAAAACAGTAAAAAACTAGATATCCAGGGAGGCATATGACCAGCATTCAAGGGCCCTCTTCACCAAATATGGATATCCTTCCGTTGATTGGCTTATCTAGCTGTGCTCAATCGTTTCCAGGAACTCTATCGGTCGGAGAGGAACCACCAAGCGAACAGTATAAAAATCACAATTGAGAAGCTCTCTACCTAAGCATCATCTTCTTACTCCAATCTCTCTAATGTCAATGGAAGAAAAAAAAGACGGTATTCAGACCGAACATATCGATTCAGTAAAGAATACGACTGCAATTGCAGGTAAGCAGAAGCCTTTTTAGTTCTATAGGACAATGAAGATAACATTTTTTGCTCTCTAGATGAATCAGAACTTGGTTATTGTGAATCGCAAACGGGCAACCAAGAAGGAAAAGGAAGTTCTTTCTTAGCCTACTTTAATGTCGTTTGTGTCATTGCTGGTACAGGTATGCTTGGTTTACCAAATGCTCTGAAACAAGGTGGATGGTGCGGTACGTAATACACTTCTACAATTCTCAATGGATTCCTAAACTTCCGTTTTTTCTTTCTCTAGGTCTTGTAATTCTCTTTTTGGCCTGGGTCATGTCCATCTATACGGCTATCATCTTGATTCGATGTCTCTATGCCAATGGAAAATACCGACTTACTAGTTACAAGGAAGTTGCTCAGGCTTCTTTTGGACCCATTGGTGGATGGATCACCTTTTTCTTCAATACCTGGGTTCTCGTAGGAGCACCAATTCTCTACATGGTCCTTGCTGGAAAGAATCTCAATGATGTTGCTCGCGGTTCCCCTGCAGAACTTAACCAGACAGCCTGGATTATTATCGCCTGTGCAAGCATCACTATCCCCATTGTCGTCGTCAAAACCATGAAAGATGTTGCATGGATGAGCGCCATTGGCATGCTGACGGCCGTCATTGTGGTCCTGATTGTCCTGATCGTGGCCTGCGTCCATCAAGGCTCGGGACAGGTCCAAAACGTACAACGCTCCGCTGTCAACTGGGATCAGTTTCCAATCGCCCTCGCTACCATTTCCTTTAGTTTCAGTGGCAACGTCGTCTATCCTCATGTCGAAGCATCCATGAGAAAGCCCAAGCAATGGCCCTGGGTTGTCGCTGCCGGTCTGAGCACTTGTGCTCTTTTGTATTTCTTGGTTGCTATTCCAGGCTACTATATCTACGGCGACCAAGTAAAGAACCCGATCTACGACAGTATCCCTCCCGAAGCCCCTCGCGTGGTAGCCATCATTTTGATGACTATTCACGTTATGCTGTCCTCACCTATTCTCATCACTTCTTTCTCGCTGGACGTTGAAGAGATGCTGGACATCACTGTCGAACGCTTTGGCAAATGGAAAGAATTTGCTATCCGCGGCGCACTACGAATCTCTATTATGCTTATCGTTGGCATTCTAGCTTGTGTCATTCCTCATTTTGGAAGCTTGATGTCTTTGATTGGTGCCGTAGCCAGCTGCACCCTAGTTTTCGTCCTCCCACTGGCCTGCTATTTCCGACTCACTGGTCTACGCAACAAACCATTGTATGAACTTGCCTGGTGCTTTATCATCCTGGTGATGGGTATCGCAGGCATGATTTTCGGAACAAAAGACGCCGTTGGAGAACTCGTCGCCGCCTATAGAGGGAACTAACTGAAACCTATCCTTTTTAAATTACTATTACTTTTTGTAAATACTGGCTTCCTTTACTTCCTTCCCGTAAAAGACTATCCTCTTCCCACTCCATCCCTTTTTTAGCCTACATCTGCCATTAACAGAATAAAAAAGATATACTACTAGAAAATAGTCAGATGCTACTATCCCTTCTGTTTTCTATACCTCAAGATGCTTGGGTAACTCGGGAGCTCTGGTTCCGCCTTCTAACCGAATTTTAACCAAAAATGCCGCGAGGAAAGTAGAGAATTCTTTGCTAGCGAAACAGATTGGTTACCACAGAACCTAAATGATCAACTATGATGAAAATTTCACACGGGACCACGGCATGGGTGTAATACAAGGAAGTCCCCGCCCCCTCCCCCTCCCACAGTTAGCTGTGCTAAAACGCGCTTTTATTACGATTGAATAAGGCCGTTCTCTAAAATCTGCAAGAAAATCTCTAGAATGAAATAACGAGTGCAACAGCTCTTTGAGGGATTCTATCCTTCTCTTCAGCATTGGCCTTTGCGTTGATGGTAAATAGCAATTCGGCTCTGTCCGAGTTGAGGTAGACAGGCAAGGCAACTTGTTCACTACGATCCTTTTCTTCATTCTTGACCCATCGTATCTGTGTCTTGGGAAGCTTCGTACTGGGTTCAGAGGTAAGGCACACTTCATTGTTCTCCCATCGACCGCCTTCCATACGCATACCGCGCACGTAGTAGCCATCTTCTCCCGATTCACCACCAATATCGACTTCCAAAACAAGTTCTTCTAGCGACCACTTGTGTTTCTGAGCAGTTGCTTGGCGGGTTGCGGTTACATAAGCTTCAGGAATAAACAAACCACCCATCCAAACTTCAGCTTCGTCAAAGGATACTTCTTTGGCCATGTTTTCTACTTGCTCCAAACGATTCTTCAAATCGGCAATCCACACGTTAAGTGAGATGTCCTTGGGCACCTTGTAGCGCTTCCAGTGATTCGGGATAAGTCCCTTGGTCAACCAACTCATCAATTGTCGCAGATGATTGGTCTGCTTAAGTTCGCCATTGCACACCTTCTGGAGGGAGGCAAGATCTTCGCGGATAGTGCGCAGCAAGCTGCGTGCAATCTGGTTCTCACGTTCGAAGAATCGGAAGAGAGGATTCATGATACCGTTCGTGTCACGCTTAAGTGGATCGAGTTTCTCAGGTAGTTGTCCAAGCCATGTCTGAATCGATTGGCTGAGTGCGCGCATCCATGCAGGTTGTTGAGACGTGGTCGACTGGGTCGATGTGTCTTGTGTAAATGCAACTTCGTCATCGTCGCTTAAGCTCTTCATCTTTCGGACCTTGGACAACATGGTGTTACCCTTGAGTGTAAGAAGGACCCTTTCGGCATTTGCAGGCAATCCAAGCCATGTAGGTGGTTCACGATCAGGCAGTTTGTTGACCCATTCCATGAATTGTTCCATCTTGGTTCCATCAGGTGCAACGAGCGCCTCGTCACCCTCTCCACTGCTCTTCACCACATGGAAATCGAGATCGTAGCAGCGATGGCTGAACAAGGTATTAACAAACGAATCGAGCAAGCGCTGGTCAAATTCGTTGTCGATACGACCACCATAGATTGACTGCTTCAACAGAGAACGGATAGCGTCCCAAGGAATCTTCTCAGGAGAGATGTTGGCTCTACCGCCAGCTGCATTATCGAGCCAGTTATCGATCGTGTTCAATGCACAGTCTTGATCAGAGTCATTGAATTCATACACCTTGGTCCAACCAAGCGGCACATAGCGAAGACGTTCTTGCACCACAGCATGCAGCCAAGCAAGCATAAAGTACAGACGAGCACGTTCAGCAGGGCCACGAGACAAACGAGAAGGTGGAATGCTTCGAAGCGATTCTTGAAGGTTAGCCTTGATACCCGGTGGTGGTTCAAACATAAGCACACGCGACATGCGCAGCAAGTTCACAGGCACTTTAGGATTCGTTTCCATTGTCAAGAACAGACGGAAGTTATGATGAGGCTTCATGCTATGCAACTTCTTCTCCAATTGTCCAAGCCAAGATGGCGCAAGATGGACGTTCTTCAACATGACCCAGTTACCGGTCTTGATGGCAGTAGAAATAGCTTGATCAGCGAGCGTAAAACCTTCGGTCGAACCCATAGCAACAGACGTGCAGCGGGTGTTGGTTTCAGCAACGAGGTTGTCCACACGGTAACTGGCATCGTAACCAGGAACAGAGCAAAGTGCCAATGGTGTACTGCTATCTACTTCTTCCTTGACAATCTGCTGTAAGTTGAGCTCTCCAGGGTTGATGAAATTAGAGTCAAAGACTTCAGAAGCAAAGATTGTCGTGGCAGGTAACAAACGGTCAGGTCGGAAGCACTTGACGGTCAACATTCGGCGCACGGCGTCTATCACAAATAAAAATTGACTTAATACACCGTTCAAACATTTTAAAGATTTCTGCTTACCATTCGAATCCCTAGAAATCCAGCATTGTGGCACAATTGTTTCGGGTTGAGAATGCTCCATGAATTGTTTCCAGACATCCTGGTTATCGTTGATATGGCGCGTGAGATCTTTGAAGCATGGGAGCGACGTGAATTCCTTGATACGTTGGGCTGTTTCGTCAGAGAAGAAAGTGGGCAAGCCCAGGCTGGAGGCTGTTACAGATGAACCAACAATCACTTCTCCACCGCTCAACAAATAATCGTACTCCGTCTCATCCACATTCTCAGCAGCTCCTTTGATACGGATCTGGCACAAGAGGACAGCAAACATGGTGTGATCTTCATGAAGCAATGTGCGGGATGCGCGCTTGTAGGCGGCTGCAAAGAGGTCGCGAGACAAAATTGAAAGTCGCTGGATAGGATCGGTGATACCGTTGAGATTGGGGTTGGCGTGTAGCACGTATTCGAAGATCTCGTAGAAGAAATCGAGAGAGAACTGGTAGAAATGGTGAATCAAATTGAGCTGTTCCATGACAAAGAAGATTGAACTGCATGCATGGGCCAAAGGACTGTAGACAGCCGTTGTCTGCTCCACTTCTTGCATGACCATGTTTGTCTCGTCAACTTTGCGTGTGATTTCGGCAGCTTCCTTCTTCAGCGTCTCCAACGTTTCAATCACCTTGTCATCATCCAAAATGTTACCCTTGGATTCGTTCAAAGCCTGTAGCAACGATTTTTCAAGGTGGCGCAGTTTCAACTGGAACTCGCCTTGAAGTTTAATCAAATCTGTTCGGCGTTGATCCACATCCGGGCGTTCGGCCTTGAGCACCTTGTTCAAACACTGGCTCTGCAAACTGCCACGCGTGACAGTAAAGTTGACAAAGGTAACGCGAGAGCAGATATCTGGAGCGAAATTGACCGAAGGATCACGAGTAGAAAGGAAGAGAGTGAACGATGGCGAAAAGTCAATGTCCTGGTTTCCGAGACGAATCAACACACGGCCACCAGTACGGCGAAGTTCCTTGTTGAGCACAGGGTTGAGAATAGGGTCGAGATGTTCTACGTCCTGAATCAAGATGGGGTTACCGAAACGGAGAGCACTTTCCAAGTTCTTGATAAAGGCATCATCCAGGAAACTTGTCACTGTGATCTTACGATCTTTGTATTCGTTGATAATGAAGTTCGTGGCCTGACCAGAAGGATCAATCACCAATGGGTAACGGTCGAAGCGCTTCAGCATGATGGCGTTCTCAACACACAAATTATCCGTTGGGAGGGAGTTAGCTTGCCAAGACAGACGATCGTCTGCTGTTGATAGATACTCCGTCAGCGAAGTGTCTTGCTTGTACTGAATGTTGGCCGTCATGAGATGGCTGGACCACTTTTGCATCAAAATCTCACGGTACTGCTGGTCGAAATAACCGCCATAGGCAAGGAAAGCAGCCGCCAACAATACATCACCAACAATGGTGCCCATCTGGCTTTCAAACGCTTGACTGGCTGTCTCCCAACGCACCTTCTCCGAGGATAAACTGCTCAGAAGGGTCACACTACGGTCAACCTTGGACTTGACACGGTCCATTTCCGCCTTGATAATCTGAGTTTCACCCACGAGAGCAGCGTATTCTTCCTTGTAACGGGCAATACTTGTTTCGAGGTCGACAATCATCTGCTCGATGTCAGCAGCCTTCTTCTTCGTATCTTCAGCACTTTGTTCCAAAGTGGCCACTTCCTCGCGAAGAGGACCAACACGATCCAAAATTTCGGAGTAATTCACTTGGGCAGTAACCCACTTCACGAGCGGACCACATGCCTTGGATGCACGATTCACATTCTCATAGTCGAATGCGTCCTTTGACATGTATGTTCGGCGCATGTACTCACGCATCTGCTTCGTCATCTTGTTCTCGGTGCTGTAGTTGACAATACTGGCAATGAAATCGTCACGACGAATGATACTCTGTACCGCCTTCCAGCTGTCGATCTTGTGACCAAGCATAGTGCAGACAGACTCCATAGCAAGCTTGACAGCTTCAGGAGGATTACCCATAGAACGCACTTCAGTAAGATGTTGACGCTTGATGCTGCTGACACTTCTTCTAGCTTCGGCGACAGCAGGCTCAGCATTTGCTAAATCGTTCAATACAACAGTACGACGCTCTTGGATTTCCTAAATAAATAAAAAAAAAGGCGAGGTTAACACGCCAGCTTCCCGACATCCAGTTTTTTCTTACCCTGTTTTGGACTTCCAATGCAGATTGAATTTGAATGGATGCGGCCTTCTTTTGTTCGGCTTCCTTTTCATCTGCAAGCATCTGCTTAATCTTTTCGTTGGCTTGTTCGTTCTTCAATTCGAGCTGGTTCTTCTTGATGGCCAAACTCTTGCGGAGCTCTTCGACCTTGATCACAGTATCCTTGAGCTTGTCAAGACCAACGTTCAAGTGACGTTGTTGTTCTTCTAGATCTTCACGCTTCTCATTGTACAGACGAACATAGTGAGAAATGAAATCCAAGAAATGGCGTGGCGTAGCATAATTGTAACGGCCCTGGCGCTTGCTAAGCTTGGCATTGATTTCGTACAGCGACTGATGGATGTAGACGAGTGCGTTGACAACACCCTCGCGATGAGATGGTGGCATAGGCAAGTTGCGGTAAGCAATGGGGAAGTTGATCGGTGCCGAATAACTCGGGACATCCAGATCCAATGTCTTTGTGAACTCCATACCCACTTGGAAGAAGGCCTGATCGGGCCAGTCACCGAACCAATCGAGCACACAACGATTGAACAAAGCAGGAGAAGTAGCTGCACGAGACGCCAAACCACCCTCTGGAGGGTTCATCGTGAACACGACGTGCAAGTTGCGCATGACTTGCTGAGTGAACCATTTGTAAAGTTCTTCTCCTGAGTCAAGCATCAAGCCCTCACGTTGGGCACCTTCCTTACAAGCTGTCATCAATGACGCATATTCATCTCCTTCAAAGAGACCGGGAACTTCGGCGTTGGCCAAAAGCGTATTCATACGTTCGAGGAAACCGGAGTCCAGCACGTTGGATTCATCCATGATGAAACAGATCTTTTCACCCTTACAACCAGCACGTCGAAGTACAGTTCGCAAATCATCGTCAAAGTCGGCACCAGTGTACTTGTTGTGTGCCTTGATCTGGAACACACTAAGACCATTCATCCAGGCAACAAAGCGAGAAAGTGTTGTCTTTCCGGAACCACTGACACCAATGAGCAACAGGTGGCCCTGTGGCTGTCTGAAAACACGATCAATACGGAGAACGTGCTCCAACACATCATTGAAAAGAACCAGTGCAACGTCCAATTCTTCTTCGTAGAACACCTTGAGACGTGCCTTTGCATATTCACGCAATTTCTCACGCTCAACGGGAACGTAATGCTTGGAAAGCCAGTTGGAGAACAAAATAGGACGTTCGAGAGCTTCTTCGCGGTTAAGAGCAGGGAAATGCTTCATCGCAATGTTATCAATCATCTCATCTGTCCATTGTCGCTCTTCTTCATCAACAAGACGATCTTGGAAAAGACGCAACGCTTCGTGAGCCCAAATACGGACAAGGCCTTCCACCGTAAGCGTCTCGAGAGGTTTGATCGCTTCAAAGATACCACGCACCCAGCGAGTCAACTCACGAGGTGAGTAAATGTAATGGGCTTGAATATCGGGTGTGAATCGTTTCTGCGAAGCAAGGTACAGTTCCACCATGGCTGCTGTCAAGGGCTCAGCGTAGCCACGGAGATTAGGCACAACCTTGAGCATTGCACGAGCGAACGTGCCGTAAATCTGCATCAACGAAGTCTGACCGGCGTAGTCGACCATCACAAGAGGAGCATGGCGGAGGAAACGGTGAGACAGTGGCACACGACCTGGATCGGTAGGAGGATTACAGGCACCAACAAACTGAATACGTTCTAGAGTAACCCAAGCTTTATCGGCCGTTCGCCAGAAGCCATTGTATTCCACAAGTTGTCGCAGGAACGAGATGACACGCTGTGTGTTGTATTTATCAGTGGCGGGCAAGTTAATTTCGTCACAGAACACGACCAACCATCGACCCATGGTAGTAGGCGACAGGATAACGCCGTTGGGTGTCTTACGGTATTCACAATGCTGTTCAAACGTCTTCAAAATCAATTCAGGAGTAGTTGCGCTAGAGAAGTTGAGACCAACAACTTCCATATCGGGCAACTTGCGCAGAGCACTGAAGAGAGTCATCGTTTTACCCGAACCTGGAGGACCACAAAGAATGAGAGGCTTATGTTCAGAAAGCCATGAGTACAACACTTCTTCGTGACGGATCGTATCCACGGTGGGGATAATCATATCGGCTTCGGAGACCTTATGCGTATCAATCTCAATGACAGGCACCTTAGACTCCCATGGAACCCATTGGCCATTGTTCACCGCGATATCATAGTCGATGATACTTTCGTTGTTGGCAAGAGGAGGAAGTTCATACGTCGTTACACCGCGAACGAAATCACCCAATACTGTACGGAGATCCAGTTTGGCGTCACCAGAGAAACTCCAAATGATGGAGTAGATAATACGCTTGGTAATGTAGCTTTCAAGTTGATCACCACCCATGGGGAAGTCCGGATGCTGAGCATTGTACTCAAGTACGTTGCGAACCGTCTTGTTAAGCAAAGAGAAGAATGTGGTGAGGACACGCATACGGGTAAAGTCCATGATGTGCTCCAAGGTAGCAGCATAGGCCAAACATTTTGCAACCAAACCGCTCTCGTCGGACAAGTCGACCGCCATGATCGCGGCAATGGCCCGCTGGGTTGCGATATTGGGTGGCACGGAAGCAGTTTCGTCGCTATCTACCAGACGTCTAGATGGACCCTCCTCTTCAATTTCATCCATAGGTACGTTGCGCAGCGTCTCGAGGTAATTGGTGAAAATCATTGGCAAGGAGATGACATCCTCGCTAAACCAGACCATACCACAACGAGAGACAGTAGCAAGCGTAGCATACTTGAGTGTTTCGACTTCAAACATGATGCGGACATTAGGTGGCAAGTTGAGACGTTCACCATTAGGCAGCGTTAGCAGACGGTTATCGTCAAGCACGGAGTTCAAGTTTTCAACCCACTCGGGATCGACATCACCATCAAAGATGATCCAGTGGCGTTTCTGACTTTCACCACGGACATTATCAACGATCTTCCGAAGAATATGCGTAAACAGACCGTCGGTCCATTCTCTGGTGGTGGGATCAAGAGTACCATATAGAGCGTCCTTGGGAATAGCCTTTGGATCAATGGTGTAGGCCACACCTTCAACATTTTCGCATCGCTCCAACGCAGTTAAGAGCGTCTTCCATGCAGTCGATTTGCCTGAACCTGAAGGACCCACCATCATCAAACCGTGATGAATGTTCTGAATTTGGTACAGCTGAATAACCTTCTCCATCCAGGCGTCACCAGGAACCAGACGTCGTTCCTCGCAGACTTTCTTAAGCTCTTCCTTAAGACGATCCAAGTTGACAGGTGCATAGTGAACACCAGGGAAAACGTCCGCCAAAAGGCTACACAATATATATCAGCTCTCTTCCTCTTTTCTTCCCCTTTCTTTGCACTGTACCTTGTAAGAAGTGGAATATCGTCGTGCACGAGCTTGGGCACCATCGTCTCACGAATACTATAAAAATGGGTCAGATATACAGTGCTTACTTCTCCTAACCGTCGCTCATACCTTGAGATAAGCAGCTGCTGTTCAGGGACAGGTTCGGAAATCGCAGCGTACTCGGTGTCTTGGGCACTACCGTCGTCGATGGCCTTTCGCAACGTAGCCAAACGGTCACGCTTCAGATTACCTGCACTGACCAGGACACTCTTGAGAGCACGAAGACCAAAGTCATAATGGGATTGAGGAGAAAGTTGCTCAGCGCACAGGTTGAACAAGGGCACAACCTTGGACGCAAGGATTTCGGCCGTTCGGAAACCTTGAGAGTACAACATGACTTGGGCAATAAGCTCTCGATCGGGCTTGGTCATAGCAATGCTTCGGAAGAGTTTCTTCAAGTTATCAGGCAAGTTGGAACGACCAGCATAACCAGGATTCATAGTGATGAAGATACCCGTATCCGTGTTGACCTTGACATTTCGACCAACAAGCTCGATCTCATGGTTGGGGTTCGTAGTGGCCTCCTTCAAGCCCAATTGAATAGTCTGCACCTGTTGCGAAACAGCGGAAAGGATACGTTCTTCCAGACGATTGAATTCATCGAAACAACCCCATGCGCCAACCTGACAAAGACCGATGAAGATACGACCCATTGCTTGGAAATCGAATGTCTCATCACAACAGAAAACAAGCACAAATCGACCGAGCTGAACACCCAGCGCCTTGACGGATTCTGTTTTACCCGTACCAGCTGGTCCAAAAGGTGAACCACCGAGACGTTGCTCGAGAGCCTGTGTTAGCGTCAAGTAACAACGATCAGTCAAAGGCGTTTGCACAAGACGGTCGACGACGCCAAGGTACTCGTAGCCATAGTAGAAGCTGGCATTGGCCATATTAATCGACAAACGATGAATGGGGTTCTCCACGGTGCCATTGAAGTAAAATCTCATCTGGTAAAGCCAGTTGAAGTCCTTGGAGGATTTCACATTGTTAGCCAGGAGCTGACGGCTGACATCGCGCTGATGCACAAGTTCCGTTACAAGATGCTCACACTTGCGACGCTTGATAGCAGACAGATCTAAGAGCACAGCATCTGCAAGCACATTCAGATTTCGTTCGACAAGTTCGATAGCACTTTGAAGAGGAGTAGAATCATCCGTAGCAGATTCACCAATGTCAGTCAGAGCCTTATCAACAGACTGGGTCCAGGTGATCTGCGCAGCAAGGACCACCAGTTGGGCAGGATAGCGATCAACCCAGTCCAAGAATTCTCCAGAGTTCATTTGCTCAGCATTGTAAATGGATTCAAGTTCGACCACCGCATCGGACAAGAGCAGAGCGAGCGACACGCGCATTTCATTTTCCAACATGGTTAGCCAGTCGTTGATCTTTGGATTGTCCTTCACAGATACAGGCGTCTTGAACAGGACCTCTTCTCCTTCCTTCGATGCCATACCAAGGATGGATGTATGGTCTTCGTTGAGGATAATCGTTGCAATACCAGCAAACATCTTCTTGAAGTGTTTCTGGATACGGAGAATATCCTTGCTGTTACCAATGATTTCCAAAAGATCTTCGTCACCAACGAAATAGAAACGAGGGAATGATGCACGCTCACGTTCTAGATATTCACCAAGAGCCTTTTGAATCTTGCTCAACAAATCAGCCAGACGTTCAAGCAATTTTTGAATATTAGGGATATTCAGCACATCCATCACGAAAGGTGATTTGTAGACCTTCTTCATCACCGTCAAAAAGTCAGAGTTAATGCTTTGGAAGCGGGAGGTTTCGACGGGCAACAGATGTTTGATATCGGCACTACCGCTGAAGATGCCCTCAAGGTACACCCATTGACGTTGCACGTCAATCCATACATCAAACAGTACATGCACGCGATTCAGCTTATCTTCCCAAGAAGCAGCTTCCTCTTCAAAGACCTTGTAATACGGTGAGAGCTTCATCGCATTCAGCGAGTTGATATGTTCGCCTGATTGGTTGAATAGCTCGTCCCAGCCACGAATAAGACGGCACTTGTTCTGATAGTTGACGAGATCAAGGACATAGTTGCTCCACGTCTCCTTGACTTGTTTCAAGAACTCGTCCAGGGCCATTTCACCCTGAGCTTGAAGGATGACTTCTTTGATGACAGACTCGTTGCGCTTCAAGTCAAGATCCCACAAATGACCAATGGTCATCTCAGCAAGCGTAAATCGACCCTCTACACGGACCATCTTAAAGATCTGGCGCCAATGACGTTCACGAAGTGCTTCAGACTTGAGTTCGACGAGCAACGTGTTGACTCGCAGGAATTGTTTAAGCATATCTTGGACATATTCGTAGGCAGCGTACTGGCGCATACGGCTGGGCATTCCCTTGGTTGAATTGACGAGATCGTCGAGTTGTTGGCGGACCTTGCGTGGAACAACCGACGACCATGGTGTGTCGCGGATCTCATACACAGATTGCCATACCTTGGCCAGAGCGGTCCAGACAGACTTGAGTTCGCGAAGTTCCTCGAGCACTGGGTCCAATCGATCCTCGGATGTTTGCTCCAAACCGAGAGCTTCCTTGGCGCGGCATACCATATCGTATTCTTCCTTCAATCGAGTCACGCGGCCTTCGAAAATACTGAGCGTGTTGGTAGCAGTATCGGGTTTGATATCGCCCTGCACAGGTTTGCTCTTTTCCCATTCTGCCCAGATATCTCGGATCTTCTGCTCGACTAATTTGTCTTCTTCGACAATCTTCATCTGAAGTCCCGCTATAAGAAACCGTTAATAATAACGCTCTAAATCTGTATACATGACATATCATACCAATTTGCTCTTGAATGGCGTTGTTCTTGCGGCTCAAAATTTCATTGAAAGCGCTCCATTCGCCGTCCACATGGTCAACATACACCCAGTCGTTGGGGAATTGGAAACGCTGTCTTTCCAAGGTCTTCTGGCCCTGACGGAAAAGATCCACATCTTGGCCCCATTTTGCCACCTTACGTTTGAGATCTTGGACAAAGGTAATAAATGTAACAGCTTCACTGGTGGAATTGCTTTCGATAGACTGTTGTTCCAATTCGTTGCGAGCCTTCGACACTTCGGTATGGAAGTCGCGCATGGACGTTCCGAGCATACTTCCAAACTTGTTGAGGATTTCCTTTTGCCATTGATCGTACTTCTGGTTGACCTTGCTTTGGACCTGTTCATAGTCGATGACCAGTGGTCCGAAGGACTGCTCAGTTTCAGAATTATCGAATGTACTTCTAGCCTTCTTAATTTCTAATAGAATCTGCTGCCACTTGACAAGATCGTCCTCCAAGATAGAGAATACGTGAGAAGCTTCGAGATCCCATAGTGACTGATACTGCAACCAGATGTTGACATACTCGGACACCTGACGGATTTTGTCTTCGATGATCTGGTACGCATGCTCAAGCGATCCGTCTCCCATGCGGGTCAACAAGCTTGCATACGATTTTTCAACAGTTGGGTTGTCCTTGACACTCAATCCGCCTTCATAGCGAGAACTTTGGATGCGAGGGAGATGGCAGATCACGGCAAGCCAGTCATGAAGTTGTGACCACCAGCTTGCACGCGCTTGTTCAATCGGTGGATCGAGATACATCACTTGGTTGCGAATACGCACTTCATGGACTAGCGTCTGTAGTTTTGGCTTTACGTCAGGAGATCTCTGAACGGGGGCTGCTTTCTCCTCCACTGCCATATTGTCACGTATAGCGGCCTTACGCTTGCGTCTGCTCTTTGAAGCACTAATTTCAGGAACAATGAGCTCTTCACTGACGCCCATGAAGCTATTTGTCCAGGACTTGATTGCTTGCTGCAACCGACCGATGAGCACTGCTTCGATACGCTTGTCCAAGCCAGCAACCCATTGGTCAAGGTTAGAGTAGTTCTCCAGGTTGAGTCGATCGATCTAACCCGGGCAGAGATGAACAACAGCAAACAGACACCAATTCACTAAACCTACCAGTTTCTGGATTCTACCAAGCGTATCCTCGAAACGCTCTACTTCGTATGGACATGCTTTCATCTCCTCAACGCCCTTTGTTATCTCTTCATAATAACCAATCAAGTCATCCACCTTGTCTTGGAAGACAGAGACAACGTTTGCAAATTCTCGGACAAACATGACATGACGATTTTCGCGAGAGTCCAATGGTGTGCCAGTGAGATACGATAATGGACGATGATGTGCATCGTATGTATTGACGAAATAATCCCAACGCAAATTAATGCCTAAACGTAGTTGTGCGTCAGGTGTCTCCTTTTCAACGATGAGAGTGTTTCTTTCGCCTTACCTTTGGTAATCATAACGTGTACTTCATTTCGATAACCGGCAACTAGGGTGGCGATGTCGGGATTACGGTTCACTTTATTAACCGTTTGAGAAAATGTTCTCACAGTCTCCATCAAACTGACAGCAAATGGATATACACGTTTTGCGTCCTTGGCCACGTTAGCGATGGTGTGGGGAACCTGGTAATTGAGCCAAAGGAGGTTGCGGACTTCCTTAAAAAGTGTGATGATCTGACCATCAAAATTGACACCGAGCTGCAGTGCGTTCTTTTGCACACGATTTCTGGTAATTTCGAAGATACGGCCTGATACAGATAAATCACGTTTGGTGATTTCTTGAAGCCAGTTATCATAAATTAGTCTTGTATCAAGCTTTTTGCGGAAGCTGGTGCTTTCAATTTGTAATTTCTGACCCTCAGCGTACAATTCCCATCCTTTTCCGAGGACGTCTTCGACACGCTTCATATAAAGTGACAGCTGACGATCAATTTGACGAGCCCAAATAATGGCACCAGATACTGGTGGAAGGTCACGTAGCTGAGCCATATGGTATGCTTCAGAGTTTCGATACTGCATTTTGAATTTGTCGTGCAGTTTGTTAATATCCTCTTTCACGCTGTCGATTAGCTGCGTCTGATACTCTTGAATAGCACCTCGAATCTAGCACGCACATGTCAGCTTTTACATCATACTACCACACAGGTATGTTACCTTGGGGCGCACAAACAAAGCGTTGAACTTGGAGAACACTCTGAACATCTCATTGGCGCTCTTAGCTGTTCCCAGGCGATCACGCAGACGAGCGATGATCTGGTTTTCGACGCGTGAAACACGCTCGTTGTAGTCAGTTTCAGCTAGGACCCAGATCTCGGTACCCTCTACACACATACGGTCAAGTGAGATGACGTTATAGGCGGAAAGCATCCTATTTACCAGGCGAGACGTCAAGCACATCAATTTTCTTGATACTTTCATAAGCAGCTTTAACTTCTTCCTCAGCCTTCATATCGTTCATGCTGACGCTCTCTTCTTCTTCCATGACTCTCTTTACTTGGCCGTCAACGATGACGGTTGACTTCTTGGCTCGTGGACTAGTCATGACACGCACAATGGTTTGATGAAGCTGTTCATGTTGCTTTCTGAACGCGCGTACAAAGTTGACACGTTCTTGAAGTTTTGCGTGAGCAGGGTTAATCTTGATCGGCAAAAACTTCTCCGAACGCTTGCGGGTCACATCTCGCGCAACGTTAGTGAACTCTTTGATCAGCTCATCCCAGGTATGAAAAACTGCTTCGGCGCCAACAGTTGTATTCTCAAAGTCGTCATACTCCATGTACATAAGACGACGGCTTCCCAGAACCTTGAGAAGTTGGTCATTCAAATCACGAGAGATAGCCTCGACCAAAGGAAGGGCTCGACGAATGGGATACGGACTATGAAGCAAGTCAGAATATGCTGCGGTTGGCCAAAGGAGGGGGGAAGGTACTTACGATAGTTTCAGTTTCTTGTTTAAATGGCCAAAGATCAACGTCAGTGAGTCGCGAATCTTGTCCACATCCGTAGCAGAGAGCAGCTCGTTGAGAGGGAAATCCTTCATCAGCTGGTTATACTTGTGTACTATCGTTCGTGTTAGTTCCTGTGTTTGTCGTCTTGTCAAGTAAGCCTACCAAGCTCCATGCCCTCCTTCAAACCAGTATCAGCAATGAAACTGACAGTTGCGTGGAAACGCTTAGCATGCTTAAGGATGTCAAGCGTCAACGCTAACAAAAGATGCTATCGGTTATGACTGGAAAATCACATAATTTTGTAAAATCTTACTGATTTGATCGCTTTTCAGCTGCTCATCAATTTTTTCAAGTGCACGTTCCATGCTAAGCCAGAAATTGATTTCTTGAATAGCTGTGCCACTTGCAGGATCGCGCGACATTTTTGTAACTTTTTGGATCTCTTTGATCCAACCATTCACGTCACCTTGTAATTTGTTGAGGAAATGCGAGTCGGAGAAAAGGGCAGAGTCGACGGCGTCAACCGTTACTCGTTTGTTTTGCTCCCGACACTGGGGAAAAGATCAGCCAATAGAAGAAACGATAGATTAAGTACCTTTTCTACGGCTTTTTGTACCACAGTATGGATGTTTAGTGAGATTTCAGGGATCTCGACATTCTGCTGAAGATGCAACAGACTGAGTTCCAGTTCAGCCATTTTTTTCTTAGCCATGGGAACACCCATTTTGTTATCTTCGTTTTTGCTCTTCCCGCTGTCAGTTGTGGTACCATGTCGTGCATTAACATAGGCATTGAAGTATGGGCTGACAGCAAGATGAATATATGAATGCAAGAATTCATAAGCGCTGGTTTGTCCGGGTTCACTTGCACTTGGAGCGCCGGGCAGATTGATTAACTGCAACTGAGATTGAAGCGGTCTCGAGGGATCCAAGGTTGGGACTCTCTTGATGACAGCCAAGGAACCAACGTGTGTAGGTAAGTAGGTGATTTCTTGAGAAGCAGTATAGGAATACGTGGCAGGGGTGGTGTCGTCTTTTTGTGACAACGCGCAAAAAGGTTAGCGACATTCTCGCATATTTGCTGATAGTCAGCATTTCCTAGTTTCTCTTTACCTTCATCTTTTCCTCCTTCTTTCTCTTTAAGGATAAATAGTACTGGACTCTGGGGGTCATTGGCAAATCGTTTGAGCTTTTCTGCTGTGTCAGGATACGCAAAAATGGTGCCTTCCAAGTCAGCGACATCCGCGTTCAGGATCAACGGCAGAAGCTGTTCTAAGTATTCCTGAAGATGATGGTAATCATAAACAATCAGATTTTCAGTTGCTGGGTTTGCTGTTGCAATAGATGGCGCAGGTGCCAATGTAGTCTCTTCCTCCATCTTTTCGAAGCGGCGGGTATGAAAGGGATAATCACAATTAAACCCGGGGAATCAGTTCAAAGAAGGACAGCCGTGCAATTAAGGATTTAGGATGTAAATCTGGATGCCTAATGAAAAATTCCTTATGATGAAGCACGCGTCCTGAAAAGAAGAAAAAAAAAGAAGAGAAAGACTCTCGTCGGAACTGCATCTCAGAGTAACCTCGGACTTTTAACCTGATGACGTGCCTTACATGCATACCTGTCTTCTTTTGCAAAACGGTCGTTGTAGACACAGAAAACACTATTGAGAGATAGCCTAGAAGCCTTAATGTTTTTTAACTTTAAACATTAAGTCTTGAAAGATAAATCGTAATAGTCGTAAACATGGGTTCTATTGCACTTGCACGAATATCTTTAGTATTCTTCCAGGTACGGCTTTACTAATATTTTTTTCTCAGGGGATAATGCTTGCAGATTTTTTTCAGTGGTACAGGAGCAAGAAACTTGAAGAAGGAAGAGCTATACAGGACTTGGGTCCGATTGACTTGAACAGACAGTCGATCCCCTACGAGCTCTGCCAACTGGTCCTAAACCAAGCAGCACTCAAATCCGACTAGATAAAAGCGGAAACTATTCCGACAGAAGCAGGTGTTGATGGTTGAAAGATAAAATCCACGAGCATGACGCAGCCACTCCACCGTGCCGTGTCTGTACAATTGTTCCTGATCGGTACGTACCACTCCGCCGAATTTGGCTATCTAAGAGAAATTCTTAGTAATACAAGTTCCTGGTTGTTTTCAGAAGGATCCAACCTGTATATTTGATAAGCAACATCTCAGATGACTGCTCATGCCTATGTGTACGCACCTAACTTCAGCAGCAAGGCCATAAGCAAGAGTTGCGGAGAGCGTGGAAAAATCGTCACCAAGTAGTAGCAAGTCATCCATACTATTTATTGGATGCATTTTTACACTACTCTCTGTAAATCTTGCGTCTATCAGGAGCCAGTTTTGCGCCAAAGAAGAGATGAGATATGCGGTTATCAGTATATTAATTGGCGATAAAATAATACCTTACTTACATCAACTTGCACTACGGGAAAAAGACCGACAGCTTTTGTTGCATTTGACTGTAAATCGGTACTTTTTGTTACACATAGTTGCAGTTTATTTCATTCTGGCACAATTTTGCCCTTATGCCGAATTGCAACAGTAAAGTTGCTGCACTTCGGCACCACAAAAATTCAGCTTCGACACCTTTTATCACATTTCGATACATGTTGTTGCACTGCAACTTTTTTGGACACATTCCGTTACATATAGTTGCAGAGCTGCTACTGCGTCATATTTCGATGCTTTTCGAAACAGTTCGTTGCAGCAACTCAAATGCCTTGTCACATTTCGAAATCATGTCATCATATTCCTTAAAATTCCTGATTTGTCTATGCCATTCGTACCGAATTTACAACATTATGGCTTCTAAAATTTCTGACATGGGAGGCACATTCAGAATTTATTGAAATCTGCGAGATCAATCTCGTCTAATACCATGCCGGGGTAAAAGAAGTATAGTCTGTTTGTATGCACAGAAGACTTGAACATTCCGGCGACAGCTCCTAGATGGTTAGCGTCGGTGACATACAAGCGCTTGCTACTTGCTATGGCGAAGGGTGCATTACAGCCGTTGATTCTAACATGACTGAAAAGCTCAACGAGGCAAAGTATTTTTTCTTCCTCCCGGTCGTCTTCTACTGATATGATGCATATACGCACGTTAGTGTAAAAGTTATCCATGTTACAGCACAGTTACCATTAAATTTGTGAGCAAAAAGCAGAAGTACTGTACCGAACACCATCTTCCATTCAATCTTGGATGGCATCCAGCTTGCCCGAGCTCGTCTATCGACGGGGATCTCCAGCATTGCCAACGTCGTTGACTTTGTGGCACGGGCGTTGCTTTGCAGGAGGTCACAATCAAATATTTCACCATTACACGCAGCACTGCTGCTAACAACGACCGTACGGTTGGAATAGTCAACATCCCTCCTTCCAAGATATCGACGCCAATAGTCTCTCAGGCAATGCTCCAAATCCCACTCATCAAACTCGTCAATGGCCGCCTGGTAGATCTGTGGCCCAACCAGGTATGGACATTGACCATCGTCAATTTGTGCTGGATAAGTTGCTTGAGGCTCCGTGCCTTTCAGATCACCGTACATTCGCTGGTAAAAGCGACTCATAGCGATGTTCACCATTACGTTCCCTGCGTTCTCTCCTGGGGAAGACCTCGACTTGATGCACTGCTTTATTTGTCCTTTACCGAAAGTCGTATCAGTAAGGATTATGCCACATTATATAATCTCAGATAGCAGACATACCGATGGCACGTTCAAGGGGCCGTGCACTATAGGCAGAAGGAGCGCCTAACCGCTGCATCGCTGCTGATACATGGCGGAGATAGTGCTGATTGATCGTATAGATGTTATTTGGAAGAAAGGTACGCAAGTACATATGCCACTTCTGAAAATGCCTATGCAGAGTACGTATAAAGAT
>JNDT01001236.1:0-22207 GCA_000697055.1 Saksenaea vasiformis B4078
GACGAAACCGGCAGCAGGATCTACCATCTTTGCCTGGTACAGTTTTACGTAACAAAAAGAAGCAGAGACGCCTCAACAACGGGGCATGAAGGTAAGTTTCAGTTATGAGCTACTATATGACTATTGACTTACTTTACAGCTACCATCTGTGCTTCCATTATTTATTTATTCATTTAACTTGATCTGAATAAAATCTCTTCTACTTCATCACAATTCGATGCATTTTTCTGCTATATTTTGGCATAAGCTGATACATCTCGACATATCGAAGTACAATTCGACGCTTTCCATCATAATTCAGCACAACTGTTCTGGAATATTTTGACACAATTTGTTGTATATTTAGACACATTTACGCACAACCTGGAATCTTCCGTCACAATTTCGTGGTTTATTTTACCTGCACAATTAGGCAGATCGGGCAATTTTCTGCCTATTTATGCAGGTAAAAATGTGCCGGATTGTGATAGAAGGTATCAGATTGTGTTGGTCTTTTTCCCGTAGTGAAAGAAGACCTTGTCCAACATGTGTAAAAGCTGCAGAAGAAGCCAATGCTCGCAGGATATAGCAGAAGCGGAGCGACGACGAGCTTCATACTTGACTCATATGCATGCTTCAAACTCCATATGTCCAGATTACAAGAAGCGAGAGTACAAAAACGAAGGAAAAGCTCGGAAATGCGAAGATACGGACTTACGTGATCAAACGCGGCCTAGAAAATTTACTGCAAAACATGAATGAAGAGGGAAAAAACCAGCTTATTCAAGGACTGGAAGTGATTGTTGCCCACAATCGAAAGATTGTCATCCACTCCCATCTTTTTTTTTTTTTTTTTTTTGCTATACTACATCACGTATAGTTTAAGCGAATGGTTACAGATTTACGCCTGTTTGTTTGACAAGCAATTTTTTACGAGAATCTTTCAGCTATTTCTTAGTCAAGAATCTTCCAACGCATCGATATTTGACTACGACCTGCGAGTCAATATCAAGGTCCAGTTTGAAGAATTCAATGCGCATCAAATTTCGTGTCACATGTTGCAGAAAGCTTCGATCAACTTTACATCTCCTAACTCCAGACTTGTATACTGCGTCGTATCCCGGTAAGCGTAACAAGAAGGGCAATCAGAAATATTTGCTTACAATTTTTCTTTCCTGTTTGCTTTCATATGAACTATATCGTAGTCTTTGAAGCCCTACCAAGCAAACGCATACGCCGAATCTGTGTATCAATTGACAGTGAATGATGACAAGTTTCCACCAGAATGGCTAAAGGTCGTTCACTCGCCCAGATATAGACGACCAGTTGAGCGAACTGCTTCTGACTCTGGTAAACCACACCAGCGAACAGTGGGCCTCTATGGGGGGAAGCATACGGATGCAACAACAGCGGCTCATCATACCAGGTCAGGGTACTGCCTCCCCCATGGTTGTCTCTTCCACTGATGGCCCTTCTATTGTACCATCATCGGTTGGAACCTTGGGCCTCACAGGTATGGCCATCGCCAGTACCACTATCTCAGATAACGACGTCAAAATCACCAGTGCCACGTTATCAGAATTTCCATATTTGTTTCTGCAAATCCTGTTTGAAATCCTGGGTGAAATGGGATCTTGGAATGAAGGACACCAGTAACTGGAAGCGATTATCCAGGGCAAGGCAACTCCTGTTTGGAGAGGATATCTCTTCGCCGATTTACCCGAATGGTCTCGATTATCGTATCACAAGAGAACCAATCTCGTAAGACCCGTTACCAAAATAATCAACGAAAATATACACTTCGATCCAACCCGATTGCCACCTGTGTTCGGCGATGCATCCATTGCACAAGTACGCACATTCATTTTGGATGCACAACAGCAACTGGCAAATGGGCACGTTTCGCCCACCCACATTCTTTGTGGAGACATAGTCTCGTTTATTCACCATGGTTCCTGTTCCAGCTCTCATTTTCAAATATATACATCTGGATTACATTAGGCTAGGAACGGTTCTACGATACTTTGGACTTGGCCGATTTGCCGTTCCTCAAAAGTCTGCGGTGCCCTCAGATCGTCCACATCCGCATTTCGAAATATTCGATTTGAGTAAATTCAAGGGCTACGACACAAAGCCAAAAAAAAAAAAGAATTCAATGGACTCAATATTGTGCTCTTACCTTTATTATGTAGACGCGGGGAATCTGAAAATCACCGCCTAACGGATGGTTTTGCTGTGTCTTCCCCATTTAAAAAAGTTGTGCCCGAAGACCGCCTCCCGTCGTTTAGTTTACAAGATATTTCGTGTGAAGATTTGCCCTTCTGCAAGATATGAGGCATAGATCCCGTAGTGACACAAGTCTTCGTTGCTGTGTGGACGATAGCGATCATACAGTCTACGACCAACTTCCTTCAGTAACTAATAGCCGACACCAAGTTCTCCAATTCTTTGCAGCAGAGTACTACGTCAAAGCCGGCTATAAGAAAAGCAATGCAACGATTCGTGAGTGGAAAGAAGATCAAATCTTGCTTCCGCAAAAACAGCTCACCCTGAAAACGTACAACAGTACATACGACAACGCTTGCCCCGTTCCCTACTTTGCTCAACTTCTGTGGAAGGGTCTTTCAGCGCCCTCGTTTTCTCAACTACAGAGGAAACCAAAAAGTACATGGGGAAATGAACGTCTTTATCAATGGAGGTCGTAAGTACCATCCTCCAGCACATGAACAGGCTAGCCAATATGTAGTGCGAGCCCGAACTCTCCGTGACGGATCATTAAACAGAAAACACGTCAGAGGTGGTCAAGTTCTGTCAAATCCAAAGCAGTGAGTTCTATTGCTATTCATGTTCACACATGAAGTGTGTATTCGTCGACTGATTTTCATCGGTCTTATAGAAACAAATGGAAAAAGGAACTGTTCACTGTTACAGACCCGAAAATTTGCAACGGTGTGTGCATGGGAGACGGCAAATTTGGAAGAGGAACATGTCGGGGCAAGCCCACCTGGCCAAGCCAGGACTTTCAGAAAGTTACTGAAGAGGGCTGAGTCCCATGGATCTTTGCTTATGGTCAATGTCGGGGAAGCATTCACCAGCCAGGTCTGTAGTACGTGTGGTCATGCAAGGCATGGAAAATGTAGAGATCGACGATTCGAAACTGCATAGCGTAGCAGTCTGTAACAACTGCTCACGTATTTGGCAATGAGATACCAACGCCGGTTGAAACATTCACGCCTTGGCAATGCTGTCCATTCTTGCCACCATAGACCAGACTCACGTCCACATTCCTGTCTGCGAATGTCGAAAATCAAATAATCCGGGCAACAGAAGCCCACGACGATTAGACAATGTCGTAAGTATCACAAAACATCAATTTCCATTTTTTTTTGTAGTTCGCTAACGACATTTTTTTCTTCCCTTTGCGACGTGCATTTTGGGAAGAACAGTACGTAGTGCATAGACTATCCCACCAATCATTTCCGGCGTCGTTGGCAGTGTGCTACAGAGAGAATCAGCTGCAGATGTATGATATTAAAAAAATACTAAATTAAAGTTTAGAGTCTTGTGTTGCCTCTATGGCGATCTTCATATAGTGCACAATAATAATGATCTAACTCTAACGAAAGGTGAACATCTGAATGATAAAATTCGTTTCCGGAGAAAGAAAAGCGAAAGCGGGCTTTATTTCATTCTCGTTTAACTCAGTCCTTGTGTCCCAATAGCTAATCCCATCGTTGCCTCATCGGCGTTAGATTGCGCGTAATTATGCTGTTGTTGTTGTTGCAAAAAATAATGTTGTTGTTGTTGTTGAAAATTATTGTCTGCAGCTGCTGCCATGTTAGGAGTATGTGGACTGCGCGGACTATATATGCTGGCGGCATCATCGTCCGACAAGAACGCACAGGGGTTTGGGCTTGGCGGTAGCGGAGTGTTGACAGCGGCCTGATATGCACTCAGCGAAGATGGCGAAAGCGGGGACTGATCCATCGTTGGTATAGACACATCAAGACGCGATGGATGTTGAAGATTGTGGGTTTGCACAGTCAATGGGGCTGAAGGGCGGGTCGGTAGATGGGAATAATTCGGTTCGGGTGTGGAAGTTCGACTAGGCGACGGCGAATGTTGATGTCCAAAGTACAAGTTCTGTGAATGGTTTGCGTTGGCGTTTGCATCATGGGAAGTGATATAGATAGGCGGTGGTCGTTCAGGATCAGATTTGACATCGTAGGCATCAAAGTTCAGCTCGGGTGGGACTTGTACTTGGGATCAGTTAGGTTGTTGCTAACAAAAAGACATATTTTCTTACATAAGGCCCCATACTGTTTTGCCATAAAATCCATCATGGATTTTATCACCGATTGCTGTGCATTTTGTCGTCTTCTGGTTTCCGCTAACTCTCTGACTACTTGTGCAAAGTTTTCTTGAAGGTGTGCCAGTTGTTGCATCATGTCGGACTGAGTCATTTTCATGGATATCATTAATGTGTTTGTGTCGCCATTATCCTTGCGTACAACATCAGAATCTAATGCTTTCCGTTTGATTTCGTCTAATAGGTCTGGTCGCCCTCTCGAAAACTTTGGATGCGAAAACTCCCAGATCTGATTCTCTGCTAGAGTGCGGTGACCACGTGGCGATTTGTTGACCTTGTGAAAGCCATACCTAAAAGGGGAAGAAAGTATGCAGTCAGTGGATATGAATGAAATGCATCCGATGAGGCTACTTGCATATTCAGTTGGCGCACAAAGCTGCTGAAGTTGTTGTGCTTAAAGTGCTTGGGAAGGACATCGCGCGAAAATTCCGTGATATTACATACAATGAAAGAAGTCCCTGAATAGGTCCACGCGATCAAGTGTTGATACTGTTTATCAACAACCATACTAGCGGATGGGTTAGAAATGCAACCGAACATTAGACATCTCCATCGACTCACTTGTAGAGTTTATGAACAAAGGTATTACTACCTCCAGACTTGTTAGGTTGCAAAGGTGCTTGTGTTGCTGACGTTGGCGGTTGTAGCGACATTTGTTGTGCAAATTGATTCTGAAGTTGATCCCATGGTAAATCGCCCGGTGGCATGTAAGGTGAGTTAAGCGGAGAAACATGAGGAGAATTCAGAGGTGATCCAGAAGAAACTGAACTGCCGTTAAGCGCGGAATGCGATGACATGTTTAAAACCAATGATGTTATCAGTATATCAGTTTGGTAAAACTAGGTTGCTTTTAGGATTGGAAGTGGCTAGCAGAGCGCAATTATTGACGCCCCACACAAAATCACGGATGGCAGATTGTTTATCCTCCCGATATTTTCTCCGCTCACTTGATACTTCTTGGCTGAAAAGCAGAATGACACAGCCGTTTCAAGCAGCCGCTGAAAGAGATCGCACGTTTTACTACAATCATTTAAACAAATTTACACTGTTCTATATAAATTCGACGTCCAATGGAGAGCCAAGATTACGCTAAGGGAGGGTTGAATATGCAGTCATTTGTACATAAATTGGCAACAACAAATTCATACTTTACCTACATCACTTCGGCCCCTCAATAGACGCGAAATTTACATAGACAACATAAAATCGCATTCGTGCTTAGTAAGTTTAATAGTACTTTGGTACTAGTTTGCTTATTCACAAAATAAGCCTGCCATGCACCCACGCCTTGGACGGGTTGGGCCGGTGCGGAAGAGGAACCTGGTGTAAAATTAACCACCGATAAACGCATTGCAGAGGACTCCAAGTGAGGGCAGCATCTGCGACCTGTGCGAAAGATATGTGACACACTGAGTATGACAAAGTTCACTTACTTGGGTAATGGGTTGTTGAGCGCCACCTCAGCCCAAGCTGGTTCGAGACATAAGCGTGTGCAGGATAAACAATAGACAGAAGGGCAGGGGTAATTATATATTTGGTATATGGAAATCCTTATCAGGGCGTCTTGCGGAAACAGAGCCGAAGGAAATAGAAACATTTACGCGTCCCATTGAATACTATCCAAATCTTGTTTGCCTAAAACAAATGTTGCGATTTGGACACTTGACGATCAACCGAAACAGGGAACCACCAGTAATACACTAGCGAAATGCACTTCAGATTGGTGCATGAATGCCTGCTTCCCACGCAAGATTCAAGAGTACAGCATAACAAAAGGAATACAGCCAACCTAAAGTTTATTTGGAGCTGATGCCAAACAGTTTAAACAACGCACAATTGTAGGGTAAATCCGTTTAAATCGTAATGGTATAGGTTTTCCGGATAAACTAATTTATTTAGTTAAAGTATAAACAATACTGCATATGTTGCTCCACTGCAAGGGATCTGCACGCTTAGCTTATCCATGAAAAAAGGGAACGTGCTTCTAACCTGGAGTAGAGGTCGTCCCGTACTCATAGCTGGAGCCATGACGATTGCTTATTCTTCTCTCTCCAACTATCCTACCTTCAGCAATTGGTAATGTGGAAACCAGACCCATGCTGGAAAACCGCAGTTCGATAAGTAATCCATATCCATGTCTGAGCAGAGACACAGTCAGTGCTGCTGCTCTTCAAGTTCCACTTTATTGTTTCTGATGGCTAGATAGAAATAAAACAGCGGTTATCCAGAAGCTTTGGAAATAGAAAACCGTTCCTCAATCTGAGGGATGACGGGTAGATAGGCAGTCGAGGTCTTTAATGAGACGACTTCTGGTATTTCGGGCTGTTCGAGGTATATTCATCCTTAAAATCATCATAAATTCAAGGACTTACAAGTAATAGCTCCTAAATAGTCTGGAACCGTCTTCTTCTGGAAGGCACTGCACTCATTGATCTTATTGCCGCGATTGTCATAGTGTGCGCTGTGGCACCGATCCGACGAAAATGTCAGGGTATCGCGGTATCTTGCATTTCGGGACGAGTCATTGTAGGAAGCCTTGACCACCGAATTGAACTGGAAGATGTATGTTCAAAACGGAGCTTGATATGGCCGCTCCAACTACATCCAGAACGTGTTCGAGAAGGACGTATGCTTATCCATCCAGAATCTCGAGCAACTTTGTTAAGCATGCAGTGATACCCTTTGGGGCAGATTTCATTACAAGATAACAGGATTATAGTGCTGCCAGTTGTCCTCTGAGAGGAAGAAAGGTGTCACGCTGGTAAAATGCCGATGGGGATATTAGGTCATAGCTTTCAGGATTTGGACTTGATCGACGAGCTCTTCGGGCTGGAAAGTGCAATTAGGAAAGTTGACACGCGCGTAAACTCGAATCGTATCGTCGAAGGGGTTTAGCTGTGTAATATCGTACCCCATCAATTTAGACAGGAAATTCGTGCAGCGTTCTTTCCGGCATCCTTTGATGACCGTGTTAGCGCCAAGCTTGTCCCAGAAGCGTGCGTTGTATTCAGGCGATATGTGCGGCAGGAAGGTTTTCTTCGGCAAAAAGCGGAACTTGGAAAAAATCGATACTTGTATTAGTATTATTTTGCAATAGCTGTCATACTATCTGTCAATGAGCTGCTGCTATGCATTAAGTATCACTTATGCGATACGGAAAACCACGGTAAAGACAACGACCGGAGGTCTCTGCTCGAACATATATCACTGCGGTTTTTCTACATCATATAATTGTATGACGATAGTAGTTTCTGTAAGTAACAAAGGAACTATGATACTGATCTCCTTCTGATTCAATAACGTTATCCTTGGATGGGTGCAGCTATCAAATCTTTTGACATTACAATCTTAAATTTCAAAGCGGTGAACTTGAAACTCCATTTGGGAAGCGGAGCGTGAACGCGTGACCGTCTATAAAGTAAAATTTTTTCTGGCAGAGAGGATATAAATGGGCCACCATCCCATTGAGGGATTCCTTTTAACTGTGAATTTTCCACAAGGCAAGTATATTTTTTCATTTATTTATATGAACGAGTGTGATGATGAAAACAACAGACCTGTTCTGCCATTTACTATGGAGACAAACTTGTATTGCCTATTTATTGCTGAACTCTCGTCATATAACTGTTATCTTGTGTTATCAGTGTAAAAAGTGGTTCTAACACGTTTTTTACTGATTATAGGTACGTCCCTTTTACTTCCACTACGGAAACGGTTTACATTGGTTGATCAAATAAATAAAAAAAGATTTCTACAACTATCCAACTATGCTCAGCAGCTGTAATTGCGTAACTTGTTAGTGTGAATGATGTTGCACAAAGTAGCAACCTGACGGTCCATGGAACGAGCTGAGCAATCGGGGACTCTTCTGCGTTTCTATAAATCGAGCTTCTGTTCTCATTTTCTTTGTCTTCATATCTAAACATAATGGGTTCTATAAAAGAACAAGTGTCAGCGGTAAGCAACTCAGTGGACGCAGACGGGTCCTAATGATGAGCAGCAGCAAGTTTCTGTCTCGGATCCTCCCCCATACAATGTAGGCTGCAGTCCTTCCTTCGTACGATTACATTACACCACGAATGGTGGTAATTCCGATCAACGAATGATGATATACGCACACAATGACACATGGCAAACATTCCTGGAGAAGCTCCGTAATAAGATTGGAGACAACAAAGTTCGCAGCATCAAGTATCTTGATGAAAGTGGAAACTATGTCAGCATAAGCGATCAAGAAGATTTCGACATTGCAATGCTTTGCGCTGATGACAGAGTAAAAGACCCTCGACAAGGTCTGAGTGTATGGGTCAAAGCACCGGAATGTTATGAATAAATGGTTATTTTTTGTACATCAACTCAACGTGCTGTGAGCTAGTTCATTATCCTGAGTAAGCATATTGTGGTAGTTTCTCCCGAGTGTTCAACCGGGAGGACGCGACGTGATGTATATATACAGGGACGCATGAATTCTTTTTTTTTTCTTTCTGCTTCTGTTTCTCATTGTATAACCTGCGGGATCTGGCATTCTTTGCTCATTACCCACACAACATCACTCGACCTACACGATTGGTCGCTGTAGGCTGCATTGCTTCAAATCCTTTGCAGTGTGTATCTCTCCACCAGGTTCTTTTCTCCACGCCGCCCCCGTATGACTAGGGTTCAGGGCAGACCCCCACATTTGTGTTGACTTATCCTTTGTAAATATAAAGATAGCATCTAAGTATTATACCATCCACTAGCCATGAATGCTGCTCTATATAGAGTTGCATCCATCAGGGGTCCAAGTGTGATGTAAGTTGAGTAAGAGTTTGTCGTCAATAATTGTATAACCAGTTCCTCCTTTAGCATGTATGGCGCGACTTTTTTTATTTTGGCTGGTATTTCAACGAGGGTGACTGCCCTAGACCCCTACGCTTCGTCTACTTGTACCCTGCATCATGAAAAACTCACCCAAAGCAATTCTCAAAGGATGGTACATGTCAAATAATAAATTGGAACCAAACTGGGACTATACTGACCTGCTTTTATAGGACAGCGCTCGCTGGCTGTATGTATTCTCCTTGACAGAGCTTGGTAACTCATTTCATTGCATAGTCACCGTCGTCGGTTATTTGATCAGCAAGAGGTATACTGACAGCCGTATTCGCGATTACACCGAAGGCAATGGCTCCATTACCTCCAGTCAATTCTACCATGCGGAAGCATCGAACAAAACGGATGAAGTCGATGAAAATGGCAACAAGATCTTGCGTAGATCGGTACAACGATCACTATAAAAAAATGGGGAACAAAAGAAAAATAATTTAATTTTTACATGTTTGTCGGGACGCCTTTACCGAGTTCATAGAAATTTCGTAGACTATGCTTTGCCTGCTTATGAGAATAACTTGCAGCAAAGTATGGTTCAGAACTGCCTCTATCAGGGAGGATATAATATAGAAAGAAAAAATAAAACGAACCGCAAATCCTGTACTTGATTTGTCGCGAAACCAAATTTGCGAGCTTCATGCTTTTTTTTTCTATGGGGAATTGTGCAGGGCAGTGAGGACTCAATTTTCTGATCGTCTTTCAAAAACGACTTCACGTCAAGTTGGTCCCATCCGTGACCTGTATAACAGTTCACCCATCGAATGATGCCTGGATATCATCTTACTGATTTCCGAACGGTACTCTGGTACTTGAGGCACTAGCATGAATGGCCATTTTCTTTTGGAGCTAGTCTTACAATCTTGTGTATGACCAATCTCGGCACGTACAAGTGATGCACTCAAAAAAGAATGATTCATACGTCTCTTTTAACTGTCCATAACACTCCATTATATGGAAACACCTTGCACGCAATGGAGTCAGCTTCCTTGCACAAACTTCATTCGACGTTTAACGCCAAACAGTACGTACCTGACGCAATTATTTCCCAAGAATCCCGAATTTTTTTTTCAAGTAAACAATGTACTGGATGGTAAGAGATAGGGATTTCAGAAAAAGTCGTTTAATCGGAGACGCCCAGCATGCAGATTTCATGCAAGATGGTTCAGTAACAATGGATAGCATCATACTCCGTCCAACTATCAAGATATAGCTGGCTATTATTTGGAGAAACATTTTCATTTGAGGGAAACGGAGTGCCTCTATTAATCGTACTCAAAATAGACGTGAAAAAGTAAGAGGATAAAAGCTATCAAAGAGAGGTATGGCGGAGTTTGTGTTGCCAAGTCAGATATACGTAGAGCAAGCAAGGTTGGACTTATCGGTGGTGCTGATGAGAGGGATCATGAGCCGGATCAAACAACGAGCTCTGCGCTAGGACTTAAAAGGAAAAACAATACATATTGGTAAAGACAGGCCGAAAGCTGTTCTAGTTTCGTTTCGCAAACCTGCCCCGCTTATAATAAGAAAACAGACCCACAAAGAAGAATAGACTAGTGAAGAAGAGACTAGTTGACTGGAAGGAGGAACAACAATAAAGCGCATATCTAATTGTAATGGATAGAAAAAGATGGTCCAGACTCTTCAGAAAACGGCTGTTAAATTTTCAGTGGAAAGTCGTAGGCGAAGTAGTTACAGAGCACGCTGGCTGTCAGGAGCATTACCAAATGAGCTGTTCTTTTTCACATATGGTATATCTAACCAATGCTGTCAACATGGCCATACCATTTCTGTTCCGAAATGCCTTATGGTGACAGTCTAAGAAGGCAGTTCTAAAACATTAGCAAGCGTAAATAGACCAACTCAAATCAAAGAATAATGGCCAGATGCGTAGCTTCGTGGTTGCCACCGAAGGAAACAACGGTTTCCGTCTGATCTATTTGTGACACATGTGCTAGATCCTGTTTGTGACGACAAACTCATTACTTGTAGTGAGCTATCCTTCCGCATACAATGTTGGCCCGCTGTGATCTTGTACAAAAACGCACTTTGCAAGAGGGAGAGCGTATGACGAAACAAATGGCAGGAATTGACAATCTAAATGTCTCCTCAAATACTAACATAGGCACATACTCTAGTTATCAAGAATAGCAGCGAGGTGTTTTATGGTCCCGATAACGGATAAACTCAATGTATTTCGTCTTCCCTCAATATACCATTTATTGAGTGGTTTTTTGCGCTACTCCATGTAAATTTTGCGTCCATTAAGGGCTAGGTTGGCGGTAAGGGAGGGAAGATATATGCGGTTATCAGTATATGAATTGGCGATAAAATAATACTTTACTTACATCAACTTGGTCCCCAAACGGACGCAAAATTTATTCAAGGTTAGTAAATGAAAAATACTTTGGTGCCAATTCACTTGCCCCCGAAGGGTCATAGCAATCCAATGACAGCAGCCTGCCCCGCATCTGACGCGATGGGGGCGGCACTGGATATTATAGTGGCGCTTGCGCCACTTTGGGTTTTGATTTTATGTAGAGGAATTGAAGCGACACAACGTCTGGCGAGGTTCTGTAGTGAAAGTTGAGTGAGGCTGCGCGTGACAACATTTGCTTACCTGGTAGTGAACAATGGCCTACATCACAGCCGAGACGGTTCGGAACTAGGTCATGCAGGCTAAAGAATAGACATAAAAACATGAATAATCCTGTATGTGTATAAATTGACATCCTTACCGGTGATATCTTTTGAAAACAATTCTGGATGAAACTGTTCTTATCTTGAGACATTTTTTACTGCTTTCCGACAGAATAGTAGGAAATCGATCACCGAAGTACCTCAATGCAAAACTAATGTTCTTGCCTTGAGACATTTTTACTGCTTCCAAACTAATACTGAGAAACCACCATTGAGGCAACTTAATGCAAAAGCTATGTTTTGTTTCAATGGGACATTTTCCTTATCTTGAGACGTTTTTTAGTGCTCCGAAGAATATCGAAACACCATCGGCGAAGCGCTTTAATGCAAATATGAGGTTATCTAAGGGCGAAGTATTCCTTGGATTAACGCAACATGAACCGCTTCTCCGTGCCAAGACGTATCGCCATCTAGCGCAAATTTATTTGACTTGAGCGCCACATAGTATTTATTTGATGCAAGCGCTCACCCAAAATCCAGTATTTGCAAACGTATAAATCGCATCTCAGTCTGTGTAGGACAGGATCACTTGGTATCTATGATCAACGACCAAATTGCTGCAGCCCATACAGAAATACAAATGCTGTACGATAAAGTAAGAAAAGCGTAGAGGATAGATGCTTCCAAAGGCTAAACGGGCACAAAGCCGAGAAAAGCATTCGTGAGATAAGTCAAATGAGGTGTTCTCACAGTTAGTTACTCATGTGGCACCTCTTGTGCAAATTGCTTATCGCCGCGCAGTAAACTGATTGCAAGGCAAATCGGCGGCGTGGACGAATGATCGATGTTCGCTGTGTACCTTACGGTACGCAATCACATAATCAACCTACCGATTCCAGGTGACACCGTCGCATCGTTCTGATCATGCTTTTACTTTTTCGTCTCTTTTTTTTAGAGAAAAGAAAAGGCAACATTAAAACCGCAACATCATCGTAAAAATCCAGCATAAGACTAGGTGTCGAAAGGCAGGCGTTGTGGCCTTTGTCTAGTGAATTATATATCATAAACATAAATGCCCATGTGATTAACAAATAAATCCAGCCATTGATCGTGTCCTGGGCCATATGACCATAACACCAATACTAACCTTCCATAAACAACAGGCTGCGAGCTATTTATACGAATCATCGCCTCTCTAGCTCTAGCGTATAGAACTGAGCCCCTTGCGCACCCTCTTTGATAAATAAATTACCATACTTTCTCCGCATGAACATTCTAGTGCAATGAGGGGTCTGAAATAAAAAAAAAAGACAATTAAGCGCATCATACACCAGGTGGGCTTTTTTTAATTCAAGCAGCTCATAGCGTGTCTAAACCGCCAGGATTTACATCGTTCGAGCAATAGCTCGCTTATTGAACGGCTTACATATCTAGAGGGATACTCAATACAGGACTCTGGTTACGTCTATAGCGCATTTCTTTGTAGTCCTTTATTGAGTGCTAAGGGGGATGGGATCACTAGCCAGCTGAGACTATATGATGCTCAATATTTTCATCTACTTCGCAGATACAGTACAATCCCTCGTATTTTGATCAAAGCATAATCTCCTGAATGGCATTTTTATCTTTTTTGGCTGCACAGTTGATATAATCGCTGCAGGTCCATATTACAAGGGCTAACCTTAATCATGGCCCTAACCGCTTTTCGCCTTCTCCATTTTTCAGGTAACCGATTCTAGTGTTACCTCTACGTACTCCAAATATTACGGAAATGTTCCACCGTAACTAGATACTCCATCATGTCCCATTTGATTAAGTGGTACCAAATCAAAGAAAAAAATCCAAATCATTCGAATCCTTTTCCTTTGATCTCAATGGGATGCCTAAGTACCACAATTCATTTTCCGGTCAGGGAAGCATGAAGGGTTGATGCGATTTTTTCAATCATTGGTGGCAAATGTCTGTCCGTACTCCCTTTAGATGGAAAATGTCCCGATACGTTTAAGCTACTGTTAGACAAAGCACAAGTACGTTCACGCGCACCAAACACTTACGTGTACGACCTGTGCAAAGCGGTTCAGCGCCATGCGAAACTAGGAAATTTGTCAATGCATAGATACACAAAGCGGAAACTATATAATACTAAGATATTTGCAATGAGTGCTGCTCTTTTACCGCGTTTTTATGACAAATCCCGAAGCGAAAGAGACAAAGACTGAAATCGACAACTATTCCTACCATAGCAAGGATGAACAGGTTGTGGTGCAAGAAGGCGAATTTCCTCCTCCAGCCATTGAAGAATATCAATTTACATGGCGCGCATTCATTGTTGGATCCATCTTAGGATGCCTTGTGGGTATGTCTGCAGCAGCGTAAAAGCTGATGTAAAATGAAGACTAATCAACGACGAATAGCTGCATCAAACATGTATCTCGGCCTGAAAATCGGATGGGGTTTTGGCGCTTCGCTGTTTGGTGCTATTTTCTCGTTTGCCATCATAAAGCCTCTTTCAAGAATTTTGCCACTATGGCTTGGTGGTGGTCATTTTGGAGCAAAGGAGAACTGCACAGCTCAAGCAGCAGCTACGACGGCTGGTGGTCTTTCCGTTGGCTTCGTATCCGGCATTCCGGCCATGTATAAGCTTGGGCTTTTGTCAACGCCAAAGGAAGATGCTGCGGCGTTGGTGTTGTTTGCCTTTTCCGCTGCGTTTTATGGTCTTTTCTTTGCCGTACCTCTTCGCAAGCACTTTGTTGTCAAACAAGACTTGACGTTTCCTACACCGCGAGCAGCTGCAAACACAATTATTGCTCTCCACGAATCGATTGACGGCGAACGTGAAGCAATGAAGAAGGCAAAGTGGATGGGGATTTGGTTCCTGACTGCCTTCCTCTGGAATACGATTGCGTTTTTTGCACCGTTCTTCGAAAATCGTAAGATTCGCCACTCCTCCCTCCCCTTTGATCAATGACGTGTTAATTTATAACCACAGTGCATATTCTTTACTACATCGGCAAGAGAGCGGCCTATGAGCCACTCATGAGTGCTGATTCAGACTGGCTGTGGTACTTCTCCTTCGACTTCCCATTTTTTGGAGCAGGATTGATGACACCAGGAAACACCGTTCTTACCTTTTTCTTTACAACGGTTCTTGTTTACGGCATTATCGGACCGTGCTTGGTTGCCAATGGTACATTTGTTCAGCCTATGGGGTTTATCGAAGTGGGTGACACGACAAACAAGTTCTTCTTATGGCCTGGCATTGCTCTTATGGTGCTCACTTCTTTCACCGAGCTGTTTATCCACTACAAGGTTTTATGGCGCGGTGTGAAAGGTGGCGTACTGGAGCTGCTGTCTCTTTGCCGTAAGGGTCTTTTCTACGTACGCAAGTACATGTTCCGTATCCAAATAAGCGAAGCCGAGGCCGAACGTATCTTTGAGAAAGACGAAGATGATAAATACGATAGAAGTGAGCTGGTGCCTGACTGGTGGTGGATTACAGGGACGCTCTGCTCTGTCATCTTTACTTGCGCTATTATGGGAAAGTTCTTTGGTATGCCAGTCTACCAGACAATAGTGGCGGTCATTCTCGGATTTATTCTATCCTTCATCGGTATCCAGGCTGCGGGTGAGACAGATATCAACCCCACCGGAAGTATCGGTAAAATGAGTCAATTGGTGTTTGCGAGAATGCCTGCAGACAATCTACAACATCTACAAAGGAATAACTTGATGGCCGGTAATATATCTGCCTCGGCTGCTGGGCAATCCGTAGACATGGTAGGCGATCTGAAAACAGGTCAGTTGGTCGGTGCTTCCCCTCGCTCGCAGTTTTGGGCACAAGTTGTGGCCTCCTTCCCAGCTGTTGGTATCGCGGTTGGCCTTTATATTCTGTTCTGTGATGCGTACCCTTGCATTATCGATACTGACCTGAACGCGCCCTGCCAATTCAATCTGGTTGCGGTGAAGGCGTGGTACGAGGTAACAAAAATACTAACTGGAGACGGAGCACCACTCTCCAGACCTTGCGTTATTGTCACCATCGTTTGTGCTGTGTTTGGCGTTGCAGGCCCTGTATGTCGGCAGATGTTCGTACCAAAGAAGTACCACAGTTACTTCCCATCCATCAGTGCAGCTGGCATTGCTATGATCAACTATCAGGCTGAAGTACCACTTGCCATGTTTCTCTCCTGGATCTGTGGCAAAATCTGGAAGCGCTACTGGCCCAAGCAATACGATGATTTCATGTATAGCGTAGCTGGTGGATTAATCGCTGGTCAAGGAATTTCTTCCCTTTTACGGGCCGTTTTCACTATTTCTCATGTCCCAGGAGACCTTGTAACAGCTACATGCTTGCCCGACAACTGTCCATAGTCGCCACTTGTGCTTTTTATATATTTATATATATTTCTAATTAACGTACCATTACTGTTAAAACGTAATATTAAAAAGAAGTTGAATTATTTCACATCGCACCGTATTGAAACCCCAAGTGCTTATGGACGTGGAAAAGCAAAGATCATTGTGTGAACCTTTTTAAGCTATTGTGAAGAAACAGCAGAAAGGGTAGGGGCAGCAGCAAAGCTGTACGAATCGTCGGAAGAATGACCGATGTTTGGAAGTCCCTATTCTGTGAGCGAATTACACGATCATCAATGTCTGAGCCGCATAAGGGCGATAAGTACTGTTGCTACAAGTGTACTATTCAATCCCTAACCCTTTCCCTGTTGCATCGAGACCGTAGATCCGACGCGGCTTTATCGCTCAACTGTAACTCAAGGGTAACGTTTCCCGCAAAATAAGTAGAAACAGATCTAACCAGTTTGTCAGAGTTGTACAGAATATTGATGTCTATTGTGGTCACAACATTCCTCCCGCCTGTGATGGTTTCTGGATCAATCAGTGGAAGGGCAAATGTAGTTAGTGGTGGCATCGACGATATCAACATGTTATTACTGCTGTACATAAAAGAAAAAAAAACTTAAACTTGTGGTTGTATGACAACTCATGCATTTCTTCCTCTACTGCCACGGCTCTGGCCACGCGCAGAGCCACCCCGACCACGTCCTCCATAGCCATTCTCTCGTCCACCTCGACCGCCTCGTCCACGTCCGCCCATTTGTCGTTGCCGTAATTCTTCATCCCTCACCATATCAACGATTTCCTCGGGAACGTTCAGATATTTGATGGTACTGCCTTTGATATAACATTCTGGAAGCCTCCAGAAACGGTCGCCATCTGGAGAGGTTTGAATCACTTCACGCAGCGTCAGGTTCATCCAGTTGTCGCAGTTAACCAAATGACCATTGAAGGTCTCTCCATTTTTTAATTCCACAAGCATCGGGTGGCCAGCTGCGGTATGCAAAAGCGAAAGAGGAAGCATCGTTGACGCGTGTTCTGAATAACAATATTTCCATTAAGTCTCAATCAATCGATGGTGATCTACTGTTAATTGTTACTTATGACTTACATGTAATTATGGCTCTTCTAAAGTTAATTGCTAAGTGATTTGAGTCGGATGATCCTTCCCCTTGTTGGTAACCAAAAGATATAATGAAAATATCGCAATCATGCTCTCGTGGCGGGGCCAACCGCTTTCGAATCAAACGTCACACCATGACGTACCATTTTTACCCAATCTGGTATGCCTCTTATCCATTGCGTAGACTTTGCGTCCATGTAGACCTAACTTGCACAGGGTCGATATTACATTCGCATAGTCTATTATATAGTAAATTGGTTTCTTAAGGATCATGCCAAATTTCTTGCTGGAACGACAGAAACTTAACGAAGTTCTTAGAGATGGTAGGTGCCACACGGGTATCAGACATAGAAACCTCACTAGGCCTTATTAGAGCTCGTTCTTTTAGAAGCAATGACTGCATTTCATTCTACGGGTTATACCGAATATATAGCCCCGACATTGATAGAAAGTGCCTTAGCAAAAGTAGACCTTAAGGCAGCAGTTTGCGCTGTGTAACGCCAGCGGTACCCAAGAGCAAGCCCTGTGCCCCATTTATTCATCCGAAATTCTTTTATAACAATATTCTGCTTTTTCTGAGTCATATATCCTACCTGGGTACTGTCCACAGTTCGCGAAGAAAAGAATATTATTAGCCAGCCGAGCCGCTGAAATGTGTACCTAGGGCATTTACGGCACGCAAGGCTAATTCGATTTTCAAGGTGGCATCAATCTGACGTCGCTTTGAGTACCGCAGCAAACAGGCTAAGTAGTTTTCATAGGTTATAAAAAATTAGCAATATTTAGGTGATGCTCCCTCCCATATATAATATGCTCGACAACGCCGAGAGTGCGCGCCTGTTATACCATGTTAGTAATGGTTATACGGGTGGCAGGCACAGAGTATCGGGAGATACTATAAAAGAACTTTAGCGGAAGTTCTGCTAACATACCTGGAGGAAACTAAAGAGTATTGTGCAGAAGTCAACAAAGATTATTCGACGTCTTATGGATCCAGGAGATTCACCAGAAACAATGTGTGCCTGCATGCTTTGAGTTCTTTAAAATGACGACCCGGACCTTTAAGTTACGTCCGATAAAAAAAGTAGTAATGGGAACAGGCTACATATAATACTGTTTATTGAACATACTTTTACGCTAATCTATATAAAACTTGCGTCCATGAGGAGCCACTTTTATGCTAAGAAAAGAATTAAATATGCGTTCGTTAATACATAAGTTGGCAACAAATTCATACACTACATACATCAACGCGGCCCATTGATAGACGCGAAATTTATATAGATAGTATAAAAATTTGTTCATGGTTAGTAAATGGAATAATACTTGGATGTCAGTTTACTTAACCCCCGAAGGGTAATCCCGCAAATCTACGGATGGAAGTGGGAGAGTGGAGAAGATTGGCACTGAAAGTGACCAATTATGACACACTGCAGAGGACTTGAAGCGATACAACGTCCAGCGATCTATTCTACAAGATGAGTGATGCTGAGCGTGACAACATCTGTTTTACTTACTTAAGTGATGGGTAAAGACACCACCACAGCCAAGAAGGTTCGGGACAGAGATCATACAGGCTAAACAATACATCAAAAGACATAAATGATTCTGGATGCGTATTCCATTAAAAGTACATACCGGGGATGTAAAATGAACAGAGCCAATGGTAAAAACAAGAATTTCATGCGTCCCTTTTAAATATTGTCACTCTAAGGGTTCCGATTGGTGTGTTGGGGAACCTATTATAATGGACCAGCACAATACACCTTTGATTCGGAAGTAAAGGTGCCTGATTCTCTGCGCGAAGATACGCTGCTCCTCACCACAGGGTTGAGGTAGTGTCGACGCAAAGTAATATTTGGATGACGCAAATGTCTATTCAAAATCCAATATTGTGATCTTACGCATAGCAAAGACGATTTTATCTGGACTTCGTCCATTATACCGCGGTTTCAAACCTTGAAAATGGCTGGTTAAACGGGCTACCATGGTGTAGCTATTGATATGGCCCCGAACATATTTCTCAGCTGGGACCCTGTTTCATTGGTTATATGTTTCCTTACAGGAGTTAATAGACATCGGCCGAAATACTCTTTGTGGTTGCTATAATCGCACCATGACTTTTTTTTATTGACAATGGCTTCTCAGTGATAGGCTGGATTGCTTTGAGCTCAAAATCAACGAAAGAAATTACTTTTTCCCGATCACTTTTTTAATTTAGGTCAGAAAATTTCTTAGCGATTGTACGACCCAAGTATCACAAATGTAATTGAGTTTCTGCTAGAAGCCATATATACGCAACGTTGTTCATTTGACAAGGTAGGTATAATACGCTGTTTAGCTTAAGACATCTAAACGGGCCTTCGGTATCACCGGTAAATAACTGTTTCAGCAAGCTTCGCATTCAGAAACGTAGACTTTTTCAAGAAACTTAATCAATGGATTGAATTAGTTGCGTTCAATCTGAATATATTTTCTAGAATATGGTACAAATCCCCTGGCGGTTTGACGCGTATATCGCTAATACATAAATCTTAAATGGGTGGCAAACGCACAGTTGGCAGATAGCTGTAATACTTACACTCATGATATTTCCAACTGCAAGAAAGACTCAAAGGACGATTAGGTCTCAAATCCACAAAAATCCCTTGCCAGGGTCTTCTTGAAGGTCTTCGAAACGATAATCACTAAATCCACCAAAAATCCCGTGAGGGTCTTCTTGGAGGTCTTCAGTTCCTTGAGCCGCTTGAGAATCAGTTCGACAAATATCTCTCGCTACTTGAATATCTACATTGCCAACACGTAAGGTCTCAACTGAGTAGCAAATACTGCAGTCCTCTTGGACAGCAAACAGAACCGTGTATGGAAAAGTCCCGGAAAAGTCAGCTCACACAAAGGTCCGACAATTTTTTTTTACCTGATGGTTTTAGCATATACGCCTCCCGGACGAGAACGTTTTGCAGGACCCTTAGAACACCTTAGATGAGATGGCAAGCACAATAAAGCGCATTACTTACGTAGTCCTGGTGCCATCACACAAAGCCGCCTGTTAGGAAAAGTCATTAGCACAATGCAAATGAACCCTGATCAAACAACACTTACAGTTCCCGGAGGATCTACGGCGCTTTTTTTTGTAAACACCCACAACACCATGTTGTGGGTGTATCATAACCGTCAACCAATAGAAGATTCAAAATCTCAGTATCAAAACGTTACTGCAGCGAAATCACTTACAATAAATAGAAAATGCGTTCAGCGAGAAAACGAGATGGCGAATACCAAATACGACTTGAGCCGTCATCACCCATAGATGGCCCAATGTTGGAAGGATATTAGCTTGATTTATTTTGGAGTAAAGCTACCTACCCTTGGTTATCGGTAAAGACAAAAGAAGGTAATAAACTATTCAGAAGTCTATTGCACAGTAAGTATTGGCATACAAGGAATAATAACGACAAACCGTTTGGTTAAAGGGAAAAAAGAGCTGATATCATCACAAGGAAGCCATCCCGTACCCGCAACTACGTAGGTTGATGATACGGCTCACGCGGAAAGAGGATCCTGAAGAACAGGTTAGTCCGTGACATGATTACCGATAAAGAAAAATACCGTTAAGATGAATACATTCGAAAGAATGAAGAAAAAGGGATAATAGCTTGTTATAGATGACAATCGAATAGAATATTTGTTTTTCAAACAGGAAATCTTCACAGATAGATTACGATAAACAGGTTGTGTGGCCAATAGCTTCTCGGACATAAAGGACACCGGTACAAACTAGATCATATCTGGAACATCCATGATATAATAGCGAATTCATTATATCATTCTGGTTGAGAAAGAGTGGAGATGCATAAATCATCACACGTAATTCAAAACCTCTATCCATGAACAAAGGTGTTCCAGTTCGCCTAATATTAAAGCCGGCGTCAATGAGCGAGATACAAGTGCTAGATGATATATCATAGTAAAGACATGATGTAGGCTAATGTAAATAAATAGTACATGCTGTTGAAATCAGCTATATGAAGACGGTTATACATTTATCCATGGGATTTTCAGATACCGTCCGTGAGCCCAAACTCAAAATCACGGGTCACGTGGGCAGCTGGTGGACTGTATAAATCCGTGATTTTTTGATAAACCGAACATGCTCGTCTCTTGGACACACAGTTCACGTGATATATCACCTGTGTACGCGTGTGTGTGTGCACATGCGCACATACAGTAGATATTTGATATAAGAATGATGGTAGTCGATGAAAAAATTATTCTTATATCGAGATTATTCTAGAAGCGGGAATTGAAAATTGTCTGTTGATGTAACCTTTGTTACTATCTCAGCATTGATTTATAAAGCTATAAATGCCATGAAGCAAAACAAATTACCAAACCTCTGTCATATACTATTTTACATTATCTGTGGTATTGAATATGAACTCTCACTCTTCAGTCTCGAAAGTGCCATGTTCTGCACTCACTTACAACCAGAAGTCAGCACTTATCCATCATCATAAAGAAAATTCATCCATGACTCAGTCTGAGCTTGCTGAGTGGGCGAAGGTAGCTTTCAAGCTTAACAAGACTCCAGTGCAATCCACAATCCAGAAGATTCTTAGCCAAAAGCGCAAAATTGAGGACATGTGTGATGTGGAACTTTCTTCAAAACGTCAGCACACTGGCGTACTCCCACAATTGGAAGCTGCTGTTGCTATGTGGGTGAAATCTATGGCGGAAAGCAGCACCCCTATCAATCGACATATGGTTAGGGAACAGGCAAAGAGTTTCACAAAGGAGGATGGTCGTGTCTCATCGGAACGTCCGAAAGTTTAGTAAATGCTGCGTGTTCGCACATCACACGTCATCTCTTTCAA
>JNDT01001245.1:0-10429 GCA_000697055.1 Saksenaea vasiformis B4078
AATTAATAATTATAAGACCAGCAATTACAAACGCAAACTTCTAGCAATACATTACTGTTACATTCTTATGCAATGCTGTGAAAACTTGTCTTCTACTTTAACTTTCCGGTTTTAAGTTTCTAACTACTAAAGAAAAGATATTTTTTAAATAAAAAAGCAAAGAGTGAAATGCGTTCATCTGCAATTCCAATGACAGTCGATTGAGACGAATGAGTATAGAATATTCGTTGTTATTTGAATGAAGCTACGAATATTCGAATAACTATTCGAATATGAATTTCATATTCGTATTCGTTCGTAGCTGACGAACAAATATTCGTATTCATTCGTCAAACTAAAATACTTATTTGTATTCATTCTTTAGACGAACGAATATGAACGAATACGAATATACGAATATTTTGCCAACCCCTAAGTACAGTACAAAGTCAGCACAGTACAAAGTCAGTATAGTACAAAGTCGGTACAGTACAAAGTCAGTACAATATAAAGTCAGTATGGTTTATATACTCAAACTGAATACTGATGGTTTTTTAAAATCAGTACAAAATCTGTACTGACTACTGACAGTTCAGTACAACCTGTTATACCGACCTACAACGGTTCAGTACAGTTCAGTACAGTTGTCAGTACAGTCAGTTCAGTATTAGGAGCCCTAGTAGAACCATGTGATTGCATGCTGTGGTAGAACCATGTGATTGCATGCTATAGTAAAACCATGTGATTGTATGCTGTAGTAAAACTATGTAATTGCATGCTGTAGTGGAACCATGTGATTACATGCTGTGGTAGAACCATGTGATTGCATGCTGTGGTGGAACCATATGATTACATGCTGTGGTAGAACCATGTGATTGTATGCTGTAATGGAACCATGTGATTGCATGCTGTAGTGAAACCATATGATTGCATGCTGTAGTGGAACCATGTGATTGTATGCTGTAGTAGAACCATATAATTGCATGCTGTAGTGGAACCATGTGATTGCATGCTGTAGTAAAACTATGTAATTGCATGCTGCAGTGGAACCATGTGATTACATGCTGTGGTAGAACCATGTGATTGCATGCTATGGTGGAACCATGTGATTACATGCTGTAGTGGAACCATGTGATTGCATGCTGTAGTAAAACTATATAATTGCATGCTGTAGTGGAACCATGTGATTGCATGCTGTAGTGGAACCATGTGATTGTATGCTGTAGTAGAACCATATAATTGCATGCTGTAGTGGAACCATGTGATTGCATGCTGTAGTAAAACTATGTAATTGCATGCTGCAGTGGAACCATGTGATTACATGCTGTGGTAGAACCATGTGATTGCATGCTATGGTGGAACCATGTGATTACATGCTGTAGTGGAACCATGTGATTGCATGCTGTAGTAAAACTATATAATTGCATGCTGTAGTGGAACCATGTGATTGCATGCTGTAGTGGAACCATGTGATTGTATGCTGTAGTAGAACCATATAATTGCATGCTGTAGTGGAACCATGTGATTGCATGCTGTAGTAAAACTATGTAATTGCATGCTGCAGTGGAACCATGTGATTACATGCTGTGGTGGAACCATGTGATTGCATGCTATGGTGGAACCATGTGATTACATGCTGTGGTGGAACCATGTGATTGCATGCTGTGGTGGAACCATGTGATTGCATGCTGTAGTGGAACCATGTGATTGCATGCTGTAGTAAAACTATATAATTGCATGCTGTAGTAGAACCATGTGATTGCATGCTGTAGTAGAACCATATAATTGCATGCTGTGATGAAACCATGTAATTACATACTGTTGTAGAACCATATGATTATATATAGTTATAAAACTATATACTATAAACAAACTGCATATGATTATTATATTATATTACCTTTTTTCAAAAATATATAAAACATAGTAATTTTTTGTTAGTATTTTACTTCAGTTATCAATTTTGACTTGTTTACTATCTACTATGTCTGCTTCTCCTGCTTCTACTGCTTCATATTTTACTGCCATTGACTTTGTCAATTCTAATTCTGATTCTGTTATCATTTCTCCTATGGTTTCTCCTATGGTTTCTCCTATGGTTTCTCCTATGGTTTCTCCTATGGTTTCTCCTATGGAATCTTCTATGGTTTCTCCTGTGGAGTCTCCTATGGTATCTCCAGTAGTATCTCCAGTAGTATCTCCTGTGGCTTCTCCTGTTACTTCTTCTACTGCTTCTGTTATATCTATAAATACTGTTCAAAATGCTGAAACTGATTCTGGTATGTTAATTACTATAATATCTATTTACTTATTAACAATAATCTAATAGATCATCTATCAGCTTTATCAATGTCAGGCTATTTGAATTTTTTAAATCGCTTATCTGGTATTCCATTGGCTCAAGCTGCTTTTACTGGCAAAGCATATGACTTGTTTAATTTTACTGTCAATCCTTGTTTACACCATGACAGTTTACCTTCACCAGCTATCAATATCTCATATGATATTGATTCTATTTGTGCTTACTCATTCAATATTCCATCTACTTGGAAGATATCTCTCTTTTTACGCTCATATTTTGAAGATGCAATTTCATCTCAAAATTATTGTGGATTTGTTTCAAGAACATACACTGATAATCAACCTGTTCCAATCAAAAATATTCCAAACTTGATGATTGCACGATTTGGAATCTGTTCTCAGTTTCAGGTATTATTATTATATAGCTAATATATATAATTAACTGTTTTTTTTAGTTGAATATTGCCTTTCCAGCTTTGTATGCAAAGCGTTGTGAAGAAGGACAATCATCAGCATTTGGCTATCGATTAGAACCATGTGAAATTGAATTATTTATTGATTCAATTCTCATTCCTGCTTTGCAATTTGTTCTTCCACCATCAAAAATGGCAAACTTTGGTGTTTCTTACAAGGCAGAAGGATTGCGTCAGCGAAATGACAAAGGCCATCTTCAATTTAAAGGTGTCTTTTTAGAGCCACAGTATCTGTCTCCATTGGTAACTCAAATGCGTACTATTATCAATGAAGATTATGAAATCTTTAAAGATTATCATAACTTTGTTTTTGTTACTCAAGGTATTAGTTACAAGCAACTAACTAATTAATTTAATAACTTTTTATTTTTCAAGGTACTGGCCTTAAGCAATCAATTGATTCAACTGATAATCTATCAAACTGTTTTCCTGATCTGCGGTGGGACCTTCTTAATCCTTCTCAAACATTTTTGGATCTTGGTTTTGAATTCGAGCCTATTACTCATGATGACCTTACTGGAATATGGCATATAAATCAAGTCCATCACAACATATTACAAGACCTATTTGGAACTACTATTAACTGGTCTAACTATCGGTGTGATCACTTTAGTAACTACTCTTGTTTGGGTGGTTTTGAGTATCATATTGGTAGTGGTTTCCTGTCTGGTAATGGTCCATACCATTTACATAAGGTTCAAGCTTATTCCAAAATCAAGTCCTTATTTTACAATCGGCAAAAAAATACAAACCGCTGTAAGGTGCCAAGCTGCTTCAGCTCAAGATTCAGACCCAGACGACGATGTGGAGCATAAGCATGCTCTCAATGCTTCAACATTTCGCAATGACCAAAACATAATCTCAAAACTGGACATATTCAACAATACTGACCAACTATATGCAACTCACACAGTTGGAATTGACCTTCTTCCTGGCAATACAGACACCTTTCTCACCTACTGCAATACAATTCCGACATCTTGACAATTCCACACTCATCTCACTCCTGAAAATCCAAAATCAAACTCCTACTCCGAAGGGATCACTTTGATCTCGTTACACGATCACTTTGATCCCGTTACACGATCACTTTGATCCTTTTCATGGATCGGACTTGCTAAATATCCATCACAACAATGATTATTTGTAGAACAGCCATAGACTAGAACTAGTATAAATAGCCCTCATAGGGATCACAATAAAGACAGTTTTCAGCACGATATTACTTTGGCAAGCAAGTGTATCTTTGTTTCTCTTTGATTTTCTACCGCCTTTGACTTTATTTTTTTCCACGCTTCCCTTTTTATCTCTGATCACTCCGTTGATACCTTTATCATCGTTAACTCTTTGAAGTCTTTGATACCGACTATAAAAGTATCTGGTGCTCACTTACAACCGAACGACATATTTCTTTTTCTCTTTTCTTTTCTTTTTTTTTCTTTCTTTTTCTCTCTTACACAAAACCACACTTACACCGCCATGGTAAAGACTGGCAACCAGACTCTATTTGGGAATCTAGTTCCAAATTTTCTACTCAAGTGGTAAGAAACTATTTTGATAACTTGGTCATTTATTTACTTTTAATATAGAGTTACTTTGATCATACATTGCAAAATTCAGTCAATCGTTCCTTTGGAACAAGACTTGAAGTTCGCTTTGCTTTACAATATTTTCAAAGTAACTTTACAAGATTAACAGAATATGTCCAGTAAGTAATATTTTATTATTATGCTACTAATCTAACAATCCTTATTAGTAATATAAACACCTCACAAATACACTGGGAACATACTTTTGTAATTGTTGATACTTGGCAAAAGCAGGTTGAAGCAGTAGAGGCAGTTAGTCATCAGCTTTATCAATTGACAATTGACCGATATCAGCATTCATATATGTCATTGTCAGTTTTTATTGCTGCTATAGCTAGTGCCTTTACTTCTCGTCCTAATGACAGTAACTCTCTATGGCGTCCAATTTGGCAATATCTTGAGGCATATCGAAATCCCAATTCTGCTCTTTTGTTGGTTCCTGATTTGTTTTACCTTACTAGTCAGGGATACTTGAATTGTTCCATAGAACTTTCAGTCCCTGTACTACAATCAGTATTTTCTCCTCAAGCATGGTATCATTCCTTACAAGGTCCTCGTCCTTATGATGCTGTTCAACTAGTCATTGAACCTGTTGCATCTGATATAACTCCTGCTTCATTAGGTATTCTTTTTATAATATTTTTAGCTTACTAACATTGTATTTTAGTTCCTCCAATCATATATAGCTCACTTACTACTCCTTTACATCCATCTGATATGCCACTTGTTCAACAAATTATTTCTCATTTTCAGCAGTCAGGTGTATCCATGTCCTTTGTACAACAACTGTTACAATGGTATGCCAGAGAACATTGGGGACTATTGTATCGTACATCTTGCAATGGAAGAACTGGTATTTCTTCACATTTTCTTACTGCAACTATTCCATTGGATCTACATGCATTTGGATCAGCTGACTTATTGTCAGAAATATTCCATGTAAGTAGTATATAACAATTTAACTCTGTACTAAATATAATTTTACAGAATGACCGCTATTTGCTAAAGTCAGCACGCTTTGCACCATCATCTGCACGCCTTTCAAAATACATCTTTCCTTCACCTGATACCTTACAATTATATACACTCAACTCATATCTACAACTATCCAGAACCTTTCTCTCCTTTCGAACACGAACCGCCTATATTATTATTATGTATTCTCTTCTTCAAAATAACCAACTTGGAGATGCTGAATACTTATCTCAGCTTATTTGCCAATTGGCGCGGCAGACCATTCGCATTCTCCCATATATGGAACAAAACAAGACTGTAAAAACCAGAAACAATCAGATCTGGTTTTGGAAATTTATTTAGTATATTTACTTAATAAATTTATTTTTTTGTTACCATTTTCTTATCTTATATATACTCCATTTTGATCCAAATATCACTATACAACTATTATCTACTATTATATCAAAAACTTTTTCCAATCCCTATCCCCACATCCTAAAACCCTCCTGGGGTTCAGCCAGCTAAAATGTTGTGCACTGCTATGGTGCACCAAAGGCCAAACTGAGATGACAGGAATCTCATAGTTTGACCAGTTGGTGATATAGACGACATACTGGACACGTCATTGGGAAAGTATGACGTCAGTCCAAGTAGTTTTGAGAGAGTAACTTGAGTTTGTGATTTTGGAGATCGATCGATCACATCGATTGCACCGATCAGATTGGTACTCTAGTTTTGGAGTTCCTACTAGTGACTATCAATTACCAAAGGTGACTGGCGGTCACCAAAGGTAATTGTAAGTGTCTAGAAGTCACTAACAGCAGTCTTGGGTGTTCAAGTGATAGGCTTTTTTGGGCTATGCCCAAAAATAGCCTTCTCGAGTGTGATTTTCACTGTATATAGTGACTGCAAGTAGTGACTGACAGTTACAAAAGGCAGTAGTAAGACTCTCAAGTCACTAACAGTAGTCATGGATGTTCCAGTAATAGACTTTTTTGGGCGTAGCCCCAAAATAGCCTCTTGAGTGATTGACTTGGGCTGTAGACATACTTTGTAGTGTCCCTAGCCTAAAATGTGGTGCGAAAACCCCAGGGTATTAGCCTATAAACCCTAAGTTCTATGTCCTAAAGCATATTGTGTGATATTGTATGTTATGTTGGTGTTGCTTATTGTGGTAGCTTGTTATTGTGGCTTATTATTGTGGCTTAATTTGTGGCTTATTCTGGTGATTTATTATGGTGGCTTATTATGGTGTTTATTATGGTGGCTTGTTATGTGGCTTATTGTGGTAGTTTATTATGGTGGCTTATTGTGGTGGCTTATTATGGTGGCTTATTGTGATGGCTTATTACGGTGGCTTATTGTTATGATGGTGGCGAAGCCACCATCTTTGATGCATCCTTAATGATGTCATGGCTGCGAAGCAGTCATGCTCATATCATCGCTTCGCGATGATAGTCGCACTCTTATGCACTCCTACGAGGCGAAGCCTCGTAAAGGGGCGGGCGGTCGGGGGTCAAGTGACGGAGCTGTCGAGAGCGTGAGCCTGCTATCGCGGAGACCGCCGGTTCAAGACCGGCAGGCCATAGTCGATAGTGGCGAGCAGCTCGAGACTGCGACGGCAGTTGGGCGGGATAAAAAATTTTTTGCCACTCTCTTCATGTGTACCCCCTCCACAAAACTACTTATTTTGCACTCTTAAAACACCCACTTATCCCCTGTATCCACTTTATTCCAACAATCCTTTGGCAAAGTACCAACACTGTTGACACATGGCGAGCGAGGTTGGGCAGGATAAAAAATTTTTTGCCACTCTCTCTATATGCACCCTCTCCACAAATAGCTTATTTTTGCTCTCTTAAAACACCCACTTACCCCTGTACCTACCTTTATTCCCATCACCCTTTGGCAAAGTACCGACACTGTTGATAGATGACGAACAGGAGACTGCGAGGGAGGTTGGGTGGGATAAAAAATTTTTTGCTACTCTCTCCATATGCACCCTCTCCACAAAACTACTTATTTTGCTCTCTTAAAACACCCACTTACCCCCCTGCACCCACTTTTGCTCCTTCAACCCGCAGGCAAAGTACAGACACTGTTCACATCCATACCAATCTCAGATAGTATAGTGGTGAGTATCCCCGCCTGTCACGCGGGAGACCGGGGTTCAATTCCCCGTCTGAGAGTACCTTTTTTTGCTACTTTTGTCTATCTTTTATCTCTCTCTTCCTTTTATCTGCTGTTTGCTTACTCAAACCCTTTGGCAAAGTACTGACACTGTTGATACCCCCCTGTATCCAGGGAGACCGGGGTTCAATTCCCCATCTGAGAGTCCCTTTTTTATCTATTTTTTTTTCCATCTTTTATCTTCCTCCTGTCAGACCTGAAGTCATCAAAACATTTTACCGAAATGTTTCCAAGAAGTTCTTAGATACTTCTCACATCTTCCACTTCATAGAACAGAATAGAATAGAATAGAAGATATCATTAGTATAAATATTTCACTTAGTTTTAGGCAATAAACATTATCGAATTCTCACACACTTTCGTTTTATTCTCTGTCTCTTTATTCTATTCTGGCTTGATTGGATATTGATCCAAAACAGTAGCTGTAAATCGACTTTATGAAAATGACAATTGGTAGCTGATGACCAATGAAACTACTGATACTGCTGAACAATGATATTTTACTATGCAAGTGACAATGGCTGAACAGAACACTCAGAATATGATGGCCGCGATGGCCTGAATGCTTGAACTGATTCAAGAACAGCAAACTGAACTACAGCTTATGCAACAGGAAGCCCAGACTCGCCGACCAACTGGTAACAGATTACCAAGTGGCGTACGACCTGTGAAACCTGAGATCTTTAAAGGAGAAAGATCCTCAGCAACTGTGGAAGCCTGGATCTACACTTTTGAAAAGTTTGCCAAACTATCCAGATTGAATGACAATCAACGTATCATGTATGCTTCAACACTGCTTCGAGATGCTGCAGCAACCTGGTGGTGACATCTTGAGACAACATTCAACGAGAATGGTGAAAACGCTGTCCCAACCACTTGGTGCAATTTCAAGGATGATTTCCACAAGGAGTTCAAACTGAGTAACGCATCCAAACTGGCAAGACAGCATATCAAGGAACTACAACAGACCCGAACGATCTGCGAATATATTGTCACATTCTGTAACATCATGCTCGACTTACCTGACATGTATGAAGAAGACGCAGTAGACCACTTCGTCCAGGGACTGCAATACATGGCACACCTACAAGTCTTGCTCAAGAACCTGCAAACGTTAGTTGAAGCATACAAAGCTGCTGAGGCATTCAAAGCTGCTGAAGAGTGTGCTCAAGGACTTCGTGGTCACTCCATGCTTTCTGGTGATCAGAACTCCATGTACTCACCAAATGAACCTGTACCAATAGATCTCGATGCGATTCACTCCTGAAATAGCAATCGCTACACCACTGGTACCCTCCAGAGACAGCAGCAAACGTACCAACCAGACCATCAACAGTCAAGGCCTCAGGTCTGTTTCAATTGCGGAAACTCTGGCCACATTGCTCGTCAGTGCGCCCTGCCTATGCTGCCTGATGACATATGCTACCAACCTCAAGCTTTCAACTGTGCGAACCATTTAAAAGAACAGGCGCGTCAGGATTGAAGGGAGTCCCTTCGTGTGAACGACCATCCCTTAACGTCACGAATGTCAAGACTACCACAGGCGATCCAACGGAAACACCACTGATCGATTTGTCCAAAAAACGAGATACTCTCCTAGATGACAACCAATTAGAGAGAAAAAACCTACAGGATGATCTATTACATATTGACAAATTGAACTCAATAAAGAACATGGAATTACCTCTGTACTCCATGGTTTGCAATGGTCAGTTGGCAGACGTCTTATTAGATACTGGTGCCAGTGCCTCGTACATCGCCCCAAGAATGTGTCAAGATTCCAAATATGAAACGATCCAAGCATGATCTGTGGAAACTGCTGGAGGTCATACACTTGATGTCAATACCAAGGCCATTTTCAATCTGGAAATGGCCGGTGGTTTTTGACAGACCTGGCAAGCATATGTCCTAGATACAAAATTTGACATTATTCTCGGGCAAGATTGGTTCAAGCACGTGGCTCCCATCCCGGATTGGACGAATGATACCTGGGAGTTGGTGCAAGGCAACTTACAATATACATTGATCCTGAACACTCCACGAGAGGCACAGTTTGACCATGCAGCCTCATTAGTATCTGTTGTATCATGTAGTCATAAAGGTTGAAATAGAAGTGTGGAAAACAAAGAGATACAATGAAACCGAAGTGTAGGGAAGTTTATTCTAGAATCAGAACCACAGATCAAGACTACACTAGGTAGTGATATTTATATAGCACTGGATTGCATTAGTAATGGAGTTCCTGAGTTAGTTCAGATATATTTAATTAAACATCCACTTATAATCGCACTAGACCATTTGATATAGCTGGATACTACAGTATTCCATCGACAACTGAAGCAACTGGAATGCCACAACCAAATCGATGAAGTTTTTGTAGCCTATTGCACTAGTGACAAGGACCGCCACTATGACAACAACTTTGACAGGGTGTTAGCCAAATTCTCTGACGTATTCAGAGATACTCTACCTGGATTACCCCCAGACCACGACGTAGAACATGTAATCGACACTGGTGATGCACGCCCCATCAACCGTCAACCATTCAAGATGAGTCCACTGGAGTTAGATGAACTTCGAAAACAGCTGCGTGAACTCCTTGACCTCAAGCTCATTCAACCAAGTAACTCTCCTTGGGGTGCCCCTGTGCTCTTCGTGCAAAAGAAAGATGGGTCCATGCGAATGTGTATTGATTACCAAGTGATCAACCAAGTTGAAGAATTAGTAAGAGGGGAAACAATAAGAAAATACTTTGAGACTCTTGGTAGAGGTTTATTCAGAAGTAAAGATGATGATTACAGATGTCTACCAGCATTATTTATACTGTTCAAATGCTTATTGAGTATCTTAGTAATCAGAGGATGTGTAAGCTCTGAGTAATCATCATGGATCAATAATGATCCATGATTATTAATGTCAAGTCAGAGAGCTGTCATCTAG
>JNDT01001247.1:0-11457 GCA_000697055.1 Saksenaea vasiformis B4078
ACAACGTAGAGAGCTGTAATCGAAAAATGAAGAAGATCTTTTTGAAATAGGTTGGATAATTTTCTTTGTAGGTATCGTATGGTCAGTAATCGGAATAAAGAATATTGATGTAAAAACTCTTTCTATAAAAAATCGATAATCTAAAAAAGGCCAAATACCGATATCTATCTGACTTTGATGTCACAGACTTTTATATCACTATGCCCGGTATGCAGTTAAATTTTTGTGTGAGGCTACTGTCACTCATGATTTCGCTCGTATACATACTATTCATTGTCTTCAGCTTCGCTGTCTCCTGACTACACTGGCTATCATTCGTAGATGCATCTCGCATATACTGGAGGTAATGCTGCACATCTGCTTTCAGAGCAAAAACAGTATCTTCATCAAAAACTTCAACTTTTTTGTGAACTTTGCTGAGAAATGGCTTCTTCTTTGCGATATGACTGCATAATACACAAGTTTATGAATACAACAACCTTTGGAAGCTCCTAAAAATTTTTGCCAATTTTTTTGTCATGTGACTGTACTACAATCTATGTATATATACTTGTATTCACATATATTATGGATAACTTTTCAGTCATTTTCAGTATAACCGTGTTCCTAATTTTTTACCTACTACAAACCGACACATCAAACCAGCAAGGGTTCAAAGATCACAGCGACAATTTTTTTTTCTTCTACTACGAAGCACAGTACCACATCGGGGGTCGAAGTGGAGCCAACCGGGTTTGGAATAGGAATGAGCGACGTGGTACGGCCCACCTGATGGTATCATCGATACCTTGTTTTCCCTGCTGTATTTATAGAGTCAAGCGTCAGCGCGAAAAACGAAAAGATATACAGTACGCGCGCCTAAAATTGTACTTTTGGTGAATTGAAAGCTTCGATGTAATTAGAACAAATTTAATACCCAATCGCAATCCCTTACAACCTGGAGATTCATTAGGATAGATAGGCATAGATCACACAGACGCGATGGAAAAAAAAACAGATCCTTACGAGGAGATCCAAAACTTGGCACTAAATATAAAGAGAACTGCTTCTTACTAGATTATCAATCGTGGACCCTTCAGTCTAGAGATCTGTTCCGACTGACAGCTATAGATAACAGAAACGCAGCAAAAAACACAATAACAGTAGCCGCTTCCGAAGAGATCCGGAAGTGGAGCTCCAGAGGGTAATTAAAAACGAAGTCTTTGTGAACTGTGATTTTGCAATCTGAATCATGTCTAGCAATAGCAATAACATAAGCAGCTTCCGTACTAAGGCTGCTCTCAACAATTCTCATTGTTTGGCGATATGTTAGAAGGCACAGCAGACAAAAATCTCGCAGAAAGATTTGGCTTTGTCGGCATACAACACATTCAGTCTAAACAGGGCTCCAACGCATGCAGCAATCTCGTTCATCCTAAAGAGAAAAAGCGAGTACTTGGGTACGAATGATCAGGAACTTCAAGCTAAGCGACGAAGGGCAGCTGCATTTCCAGATCTGGAGAAGATCTTGGCTGCATGGGTTAATTAAGCGGCGGCCAATAAGATCCCAATCAATCGTCACGTTGTTAGGGATCAGGCTTTACGGCTTGCAAGGAAGTTAAATCTGGATACATGCAACTTCGACCTCTCCGATGGATGGCTTACCAACTTCGAAAAGTGCAATAGTTTCCATTGTCACGACATTTACAGTGAAGCTGGGTCTGTTAACCTTGACCAGGAGTCAATCCAAGTAAGAATTACCGAGATAAAGAAGAAAATTGAAGAGTATACACCTTCCTGTGTGTATAACTTGGACGAGGCTGGATTGTGCTATAGCCAAGTTCCTGCAAGGAACACTTTCAGAGAGCCTATTGCCGGTCTAAAGCGAAAAAAGACCGATTGGCCGTTGTACTGGCTGCCAATGCTGAGGACTCCCACAGATTGCCATTGGTATTCATTGGAAAGTACAAGAAACCAAGGTGTTTCGAGAAAAAGTCATGTACAGTGTTAAACTATGGATCAAGTACGACTTGCTGTACTTGACTTCTTTGACAATTCTTTTGCCCTTTTTCGTTATCGTCGCCTTGGTATCTCTGATGTACATGTATTGTGGGTACGTCTGGCCATTTAGCACAAACTCCGTATGATGCATAGCACACTGATCAGGTTCAGATATGACTCTGTCCTTTAGAGCCATTCTACTAGCAAGCAACGCATCTTTCTTGTAGGCGTTATGGTTGCTACTCTGGTCGAACAAGAACACTGCCTTGCAACCGGGATGCAGCAACTCAGAGGGGAATTGCATTCTTTAGGAGTTGTTCAAGCATGTGTTCGCTTGTCCACCAGCTATCGCGATTTGTACCCGCGTAAAACTTGTGTCGTGATGTCCAAGCACCGCTTCTCATTGTTCCATGGCAAGCGCACTGGAACTCGCTTATCATAATGGACATCCCTGGGCTTTTCTTGCGGATCGGATTTTCACCCTCTTGGAGCCACATCGTTTGCTTTCCGTCATTTGCGTAAAAGGTAGACTCATCGTGTGTCACCAAAACATGCTTCATATCACCAGCAGTTAATGTTGGCTCTACAACGATATTCGCATTTTCGCCTTCGTAACTCTCCATCAAGTGCTTATATGTCATCATCCGCGTAGCCCACTCTTCACGATACGCAGCCACATCTGACCGTTCATGTCCATCAACGAAAACATCCTTCTTATTACTACGGAAGCTATAGCCCCATTCATGCATGTATTTCCAGAGAGTGCTAATAGCAATGCTTCCAGGTGTGATAAATGGATAGATCAAAAAAATAGGAAAATCAGACGAGTAAATCCTTTGAGACTCTTTTCAACTGTCCAGTTCAATAAAAAAGAGATGTCGTTCTAGTACATCATTTTCTATCCTATTTATATTCAAGAATTAGAGTGGAGCTTGTAGAAAGGTCATGGTTGGGTAAAACATGTCCTTTCGGGTGTCTTGGTACTCTTATCTTGTCCGTCATATTCTTCTTGTTCTTTTCTGCTGTGATCTTGGATCAAGCGGAGTTATTTCATGTACCTGATCTTTAATTTCACTCAGATCAGGATACTCAGTTCTGCACTAATTATAGGTGACTCTCTGAGTTTATTTCATTACGGTCATTACCGATATGACTTATACATCAATATGAGTCGTCCTATACGACACCAGGGACGCCGAGTTTCTGTGGAAGACGTTCACACTCGGAGACTGGTATAGGGCAGATACCAAATTGCTCGTTGGATGATCGGAACGCAAGATGGTTTGGAAATACGCTTCCATGGTCGTGTGGTATAGGGTGCCCTAGACTCTTTCTGAGGAGTTGGATTTCTTCGCAGAGCCAGGGCTCGTAATGCCCAGCATGAATATGCCCAAGCCTGTTTTTGCTTCCCGCCTTAATTTTGTAATTTAGCTATAGCTAACGACTTCTGTTGAACTTACATCAGTGTTGTGACGCAGGCGATAATCTGCCAATGCACAGTCTGCAAAATGTGGTCCAGCACCAAATGAGCCAAACTTCCTGATTATGTTTTGGCGCACTCCACCTTCGATGGAATTGGTGCCACGCGTGCACGATACAATGGCAGATTGCTCTTGTCTACGCCAATTTTAAAATAATAAGAGATTCCGGGTATAACCGACACGTGTCCTTGTCGAATGGAATCTAGTATACGTTTTGCTTGGGTATTTGCCTGCAGGTCAATGAGAGGGAGACCAGTCCTGTTGCATCGCAGCGGCCCAAATGCATTCAGCAGGGAATTGACAACTGGGTATAACTCCTCTGGAGGAGGGACAACGCGCCTGACTCTACGAAAGACCCATGATGGGCTTTCGTTCAACGCCTTTTCCCACGAACTCCCTTGGCTTTCAAGGTAAGTCTTTACTATCCTGTGATCTTCTGCGTCGGCAACGAATATGGCATCCCGCAGATGACGCGAGAATTCTTTCGCGAGTCCATGCCGCTTGGACACTTTGATCATATCCATCAAGTGGAAGATGTCCTTTAGCACTCTCGTTGTCGGCTGAGTTGCTGTTGGCTACTCGACACAGGTAGGCGAGGGATGACTGGAACCAAGGATGGCGCGTTTGGTCCTTCTTCTTCATCTGAGCTACTGCTACTACAGGTACTTCCATCATCATCAGCCGTGTCAGTTTCGTACGTATCCAGTATGTCTGAGGAGTCATCAGTAGCGGCTGGTGCTGGCGATGGATGTGCCCGGAGGAAATTGTTGCGCAGTGCTGCAATGTCAACAATTGCTGAAAAAGGTGGTGGACCAAATCGCCCCAAGTCCTTTTCATGAATGGGAAGGATCATCCCGGGTATAAGAACTTCCTCGATGGATATAAGCGCCTGTCTCTTGCGAATCGCGATCCTTTGGAAGACTGAAGGTTGCTCAGAGATAGTACCATACGCAGCTGGCCTTGAAGTACTACCAGGGAATAAAGCAACCTCCATCCCTGGAACTACAGGAGCGACCACGCGTTGGCAAACGTCTCTAAGCTTTTGGTATACTTCGAGCGATACCCAAGGCGGATGTCCTGAAGGTTTGTAGATATGAGATCGTTTTCTGAATCAAAAGATGACGAATAAATATGCAACGTTTGAGCGGCCGCCGATGTTCGAAGAAATATGATCAATTGAAATGATCACCGCTGTACAATAGCATAAACGCTTCTAAAGAGGACGCACTCATTTTATTTAGAAGGGGTCGTTTGAAAGAGATGACGTGTGATGTGCAAACACGCAGCATTTACTAAACTTTCGGACGTTCCGATGAGACACGACCATCCTCCCAAGTATCCAACGCAGCGTAATGAATTTGCTCATCAGTAAGTTGTTCCGAATCCCAGTTACTGAGCCGTACGTCGTTGCATTTAGGGAGCTTATGCTTAAGGACAGTGGCGCAGATATCCGCCAGTCTCATGCAGCCATTTTCAATCGCACCCTTGTCCTTGCAAAATGTACCGAGCTCAATGGATCCACGACAAGCAATACTGTAGTCACGGTTCAACTTCGCAAAATCGCCTCCAACTTGGCGCCCAACTTGGCGCCCAACTTTGATAACACTTGCATCTTTCAGAAAAGCAGCCAAAGATGTAGGAATATGGTTACGCAAGTGGATTACCAAAACTTTCTTCTCGTATGCGATCTGTACGACGGAGACTTTGCTGGCTCTTGCCGTGGATCTGTCAAAGTGCCATTCACAGTCAAAGCCTGTGACAAGCTTCCTCCGTGGTGTGCTTTCATGCATCAGAAGCCTACCGCTTTGTTGATGCATTCACTATCTTGCAGATAGTAGACGTTGACATCGTTTGGGATCCGAATGAGGTCCATGTCGTCAGTGGATTGCTGGACATGTGTTTGAACTCCAAGCTTTAGCGAAGGGAGAACGGATTCGAGGAATTCCTTGTCAGCAGCGACATTGTCTGTGAAAAATGTCTCTGGTTGTTGATGGCCATAGAGTTGGTATGCTTTGCGCATTTCTTCGAATGGGCCCTTTAGATGTGTCAAAGACTTGGTCGGTACCAAAAGTTGCATGCTAATCTCTTCGTACTCGTTACATAAAGTATACAGAGCACTGAATGCTGGTGTGCGTTCTTCTAATGTTGCCATATGTTTGATAATCTTGAACGAGTGATTACCCTTCAGGACTTCGCCATCCAGCATCATCATCCTTTTGTCCAATTCAGGGCGAAGTCGGTCGATCAGCGATGTATATACCCGGCGCAGATATGCAGCCAATGGCACATCGCCAGCGTACCCAGATTGATCTCGGAACGCAGAAAATGGTGGATACGTAGTATCTCCGAAGTGGTCCGCGAGATGTTTCTTTGCCTTCACCGTACGCAAGTACATAGCTTCCAAGCGATCATGTGTGATCATGTGCAGTTCGCGTAATAAGTTGGCAAAACGCTTGGGACCACCAGAATTTTGAACTGACCAACGTAACTGATCACAGAGATCTCTGGAGACACCACTACGGTGAGTCAGATGGGCCGGGAATTGTGCCTGGAGATTTTCCGGAAGGCGCGTAAGAATTCGACTATCATCGCCATTGAGGGTTGTTGTGCAGGATGTGCGACGATATCGCATTGACATGATGTAAAAGCAACCGTACATATCGTGGTGTTATTACTGCTACAATCATCATGATGAATAACTTGCTCATACCATTTCATGTCAATCACTCGACGAGCATGTGGATTCTTGTTATATCCCTTGGTTTCCAGGAACGAACCGCAGTCTGGACATCTCAGTCTTTCAGAGACAAGGAGAGACGGTGTCCAAAGATATATCCTAGGATGATACAATAAACTTGGGTCTAGCCTTTTTTGGAGGGCAACGAGAGACGGTAACGGATCAATCCAGAATGACCATCCTTTCTTATATTCATCTGGTTTTATCATTCCTCTCTGCAATTTCTCCTGGATCGATGCAAAATATCTTGCCATTACGCCATTTGGGTCTTCTTCAATAGCGTCTTCATCAACATCATTGCCCTCATCGGCTTGGGATTCTTCTTCATCGGCACCTACGACCGATCCTTCCTGTTCATCGATCATTGCCATGTGCTCCAAGCCAAACTCTGTAAAAGGAATCTCATCCCGAGTTCCACTGGTACTTTCAGCATCTGCAACCGATAGATCGCGCTGGCTCGGTCCAGATTCCGGCGTGGATTCAGCAGTTCGTATTAAAGAGCCTAGGCCTAGCCTGTCATCGCTGGTATCCATTGCCTTTCAGAAGCATAATGAATTTAGAACTGTCAGGGGAAACTGAACTCGCTTTACCTCTCCGATATCACATTCATTACTAAACCTTGTGGAATCGATCGATATTTCCTGAGAGCTGGAACTGGCTATCGACTGAGCTAAAGGAACCCTGGATGGGCTAGCATAAGCTAGTCTCTGCTGTCCCCTTGGCAGCGCAGTAACTTTCTTAGGCCGTCCGGCCTTATGACCCTTGCAGTTTTTTGTACCTTTTGTTCGTGCCATTTTACAATTTGGATTTTATATGGTGTGTGGACACGCGTAAATAGCAAGGTACCTTATACTTAATTTATTTGACGGCCATTTATTTATAAAGATTTTGATGTGGCGGACGTCCAAAACACCAACTGAAAACTGTAGAGATGATGTGATGTTTGAAACCGTCGTGAACTACCACGACTCTACGTAGTTTGCTGTCCGATAAACGTCGAATAACTCGAGAATGCATGTGAACTCGAACAAACATATCCTTCCCTTTGCTATAAACACGATCCCCTTTTTTTTCTCTTCCGTTATGTTTCATTAAATCCATTTACGAGCATAGGGCATATAAAGTTGTGGGTAGAACGATTCGACTGTCGTGCACAATACTGAACATGAGACTGAGGGCAGCCCCACTGACATCAGCGGCAGTTGAATCATGAAGTCCCAATGGAGGCATTCGATTGGATTGGTATGTGCAGATTAAGGTTCACTAAGTCCCATATGAGCCATTCTATTGGCTGCCCAAACCCCCAGGTATGGGAGCCGTCCCTCCTCCAAGGCTCCAGAGGCCCACCCAAGAGGTCCAAGGTGACCTCTGCGAGCGTCGTTTTGGTGTGTATTCTGGGTAGCCGGCAGTTCCTCAACGCAACGCGTCAGCCTGCCAAACCAATTTATCCACTCGGCAGGTGATCCTGATTATTCAACATACCGATCATATGCGCAGGAGATCGTATTCGAGATTGGAGCTTACATGTTGGCTATGCACTGTATGTTTTTAGTTGCACTTGTTGTGTCTGTGCTACCATACACCATGATGATGAAGAACAGGCGCCAATGTTTTTGTACGGACGCAAGCAGAGTCCTTCATTCTATGGAAGAAAAATCCTACGGATCTGCCATCTCTGTAAAACAATGGGCCAGTCAGTAAGCGACAGCCAAACATCCTGAGCATGTTGCCTACGGCGCCTTCGATAGCGGGATCCGGCTCTACGGCCGTTGCAGTACTTACCATTACACCTACTTCCACGACTGAACTCATCCCCATAATATGGTGGCTCGGAGTGTACATTTCATCAACATCTATGCCGCTCCCTAGAGGACCATTATATGTAGACTTCTCTATTACATATCAGTTGTGTTGCTGCGCCACTTGGTGAAAAAATTAGCTCGTCGAAAATGAATACATTGCTTTCCGATCTAAGAGTCGTCAGGACTATGTAAAGGTTGCTACAGCGTATAAGGAACAATACAGTCAGTACTATCGAACTATGCAAAATATTCGGTAAGGACGTCTTAGATAGTGGCATTTTTGACACTGTCATACACGGGACTTGAACTTCATTGAGATACTGCAAGTTCAACTGCGTTGTATTAATTTTATATTCACCCCGGGTTTTATCCAACTCTGGCGTCTGGTAACTTCTGAAAGTCCATTCAAGGTAAATTGAACCGTTTAGTATCCTTTTAGTATCGTTTAAATCGGTAATCAGTAAGCGGGTGTCTCCGATAATAAGTAGAAAAGCGGTTACCAGGATCCACAAAAACGGAGCGGAGTTTTGAGACACGTGTCCATGACAATCTCTCACCATTTCGTCCGAGAGTGCGTAATTCCTAGTATCATTGAAGATTTGCGGTTTCTGTTTACAATTGCGCGATAAAAGTGGGGTAACAACCGGAGGATAAAATTATCGACAGCATTAGTAATGCTTGCGCCTCAAGGTCAATGCCAAATTTATCCAAAACACTCTGTGTGGAGCGTTGATTGTGTGCTGATTCAATGCATTTGCACCTACTAGTTATGCGCTACTTGACACCTCTGGTAAGAGGTTTCTGTTTACCTTCCGATCTGCTGCTCGATCCGCAGTTGCTCAGTCAAACCCAGATCAAGGAATGGATCCACCGTCATTCGTTGATTATATTTGAACTGAGCGGTTCATCTTTTTCCCTGTTTTGAACTCGCTAGGTTGCGTAATGTCTTTACTAATTTGGAAAATCCTTCTCTCCAGATGCTTCCCTAAGTTAGCAAAAATCTTGTAAATCCCGAAAGTTTGGCAGTATTCCATTCTTGCCACTTCAATTGGACCCGTGCTTCTGTAGATAAGGGCTAAAGCGAAGATTCACGGATAAATTATGCCGATATCGATTGGAACAAGTAAAGTATACACTGATCTGGTGGTCTTGGTCTCTTCGATATCCAGGGTGTCCTTTTCCCGTAAGAAGCGACTAAACGCTGCAAGTAATGATTGATATATGTTTATGTCATCTGATACGCAGCGATGGATTTTTATCAGTCAACGTTAACTCTCCGCGACACGAAGGCCTGCAGAGGCGGTTATCACGAAGTTTGCTGAAATTCACCAGTGATGCCCGGGTTGAAGACTTCAGATGTTACCTGCCATCTTGTCTGATCGTTCGGATGTTCTATCCGAAATTGTCAGCCTGACTATTTGTTAGGTGTATGTACCTGCCTGTCACTTATTCTTTTTATTCATATTGGATGTCTTTCCTAATGATGGCAGTGAGGGAGACTAAGAATACACAGACATGATCGGTCAAAACGTTGCGATCTACCATATATTACTAATCAGCATAGATTACACAAGGCGGATACGGTCCGTGAAACACGTTTGCATTTGGTGGCGTAGCAACCAGAGAAAAAAACTTTTGGCGAATTACAGCTTTCCTGTTGTAAACGTACGCTCATTTATGGCATAGAGAATGTTCCTCCGCTCCAGCGGATCTATCTGCTGCAAATCGCTGAAACAAATGCGCTACTTTCATTTTTTCAAAATCTATAAAAGTATTCCTTTTTGCGTTGCCTTTATCGACTTTTTAACGATCCCTTTTCTACCCATATTAATATCACGTTTTTCTAATGTATGAGAACCTCGAGCCCCCAAAGCAAGCATGGTCTAGCAAGGAATCAATACAAAGCGAAAAGACACGCACCGGCGAGACTGAAGGTGATAAATTCACCGAAGCCACTGTCGGTGAAGTCGATGTGCAAGGTACACAGAATCTGTTCGAGCAACTTTATGATACTAAATCATTTCTATGAAGCCGCTATGACCGAATTCCAAGAGCTAAAAAGAGAGTTATCGCGAGCAAGTCGTCGATCTGTACCAATTAGTCAGCTAGAAAAAGGAGATCAAGAGGAATTTGATCTGACAGATTTTCTTCATGATCTGTCTCAAGAAGAACGTAAAGCTGGTCAAACAAGTAAACATCTTGGTATCATCTGGAAAAATATCAACGTCGAAGTAAGAAAATTGTCTATACTTTGGCTGTATTTATTCACTACTCCCACTTGATAGGGTCTCGGAGCAGAAGCACACACCGTACCGACTGTGATCAGTGGAGTGCTCAAAAATCTCCAATTTTGGAAAACCTACTTCGGTATCGGTGCAAATACCAGCCGAAAAACGATTCTTCATGATCAGACCGGTTTCTGTAAAGATGGAGAGATGCTACTTGTATTGGGACGCCCTGGTGCCGGCTGTACAAGTTTACTCAAGGTCTTATCTAATATGCGTGGCTCCTTTACAAAGGTCGAAGGCGAAGTCAGTTACGGCGGCATCGATCCAGAGACCTTTGCTAAATACTATCGCGGTCAAGTAACCTACAACGAAGAAGAAGATCAGCATTACCCTACACTTACAACCAAGCAAACGTTGCAATTTGCATTACGTACAAAGACGCCCGGTAACCGCCTGCCTGATGAAACCAAAGCAGACTTTGTCAATAAAGTCTTGTACATGCTTGGTAATATGCTGGGTCTGACGAAACAAATGGATACTATGGTCGGCAATGCTTTTATTCGCGGTCTCTCAGGCGGTGAACGTAAACGATTATCCATCGCCGAGTTGATGACGACGAGGAGTACAATCAATTGCTGGGATTGCTCTACTAGAGGCCTTGATGCTGCGTCAGCGCTTGATTATGTGCGGTCGCTGCGCATTATGACCAATGTGTTTAACAAGACAACTATTGCCACACTTTATCAAGCATCCAACAGTATATTTTATGAATTTGACAAGGTGCTTTTACTCGACAATGGCTACTGCTTATATTTCGGGCCCGTTTCCCGAGCCAAACAGTACTTTGAGGACATGGGCTTCTATTGCCCTCCCCGAAAATCAACACCCGATTTCCTTACTGGCATCTGTAATCCCCTCGAGCGAGAAGTGAGGCAAGGCTTTGAAGATAGTGTACCACAGTTTGCGAACAAATTCCAGGAACGCTATCATTCATCCTCCATCTATAAGGAAATGATGGAAGAGATGCATGTCTATGAGAAGACGTTGGAAGAGGAAAACCCGGTAGAACGTTTCCAACAAGCTATCACTGAAGAACAACAGAAGCGTGCTCCCAAGGGTTCCCCTTACATCGCATCATTCTATCAGCAAGTCCGAGCGCTTGTCATCCGGCAACATCACCTTCTTTTGAAAGATAGGGAAGCGCTAATATCACGCTATGGTACGATCCT
>JNDT01001250.1:0-15542 GCA_000697055.1 Saksenaea vasiformis B4078
TCAAAGCTCTTTTCCTTGCTGTTATTGCTGCTGCCGCTTCCTTGTCCACAGCTGCTCCAGTCCCAGTAGCAAGCATGACATGTGACGGAAATACCTACGATTGCACTGCTAAGCTCATCTTCGGCGACGGAAAATGGATCGCTAAATGGAAGGTCAACGTACTGCATTCAAACGGTCTTGAATCACCGGAATCGATGGAGTTATTTTATTGATGTGATTCTTTACTGTATTGATAACTATCAATAAATGTATCAACTTGCGTTCAGCAACTGTATGTTAGATGTCGTTCATTTTACGTCATAGCTTTTGATGTGCTGTTCGACTGGACAGTAAACTAAGACGTGATATTTCTTACTATATATACGTACTATAAAAGAATAGTACGTTGTTTTGGAAGCTGTTAACTGGATGTATAGCACTTTATTCGCTATCTTATTGCAAAGGACACCAGAACAGTAGTGTAGTTCCTTTTTTCTGAAGCGTTTCAGGCGGTCAGCCAAAGGAGAAAGTAATAGTAATGGTTGATGAACATGGCTGAGGCTAGGTCATCAAAGATAAAAAAAAAACGCATTGACATGATAATGAAGGCTGAAATTTTAGGAGAGAGCTACTGCGCAATGCAAGACAAGCGGAAGAAGATTACTACAGTAGCTGCGTCTTAAAGTTATAACCTTGGTGGACTGGAAACCTCATAACATTATCGAAAATATAATTAAAGTGCGTTTAAATCCCGCGATTGGAGTACAGCTTCTGTACAAAAGCTGGTCCTTACTGGCTAGTCAATCGTGATACCTTGCAAAAGGTCCCTCTACAGCAAGTGGATAATTTGCTGGACTTGGAGAACCAATTGGATGGACATCTCGAGTTGATGATATTGAGGAAACTCAGGGAGCTAGATTGAGCAGTCGCAAACGTAAAAAAAAAAAATGAATGTTCAAGACTGTTTTAGTAGTCAATAAATTCTGTATATGCACAGTGGCATATAAATATATTTTTGTCAATGCTTCCAGAGTGTCCTCCAGGAGAAGCGATATATATATCGGATAAACCGTTTGTCTATTTTGTATGTAGATTCAAACTGTATAAAATACGAGTTTAGAGAACTTTTTATATTTCACTGCGAACAAAATTGGTGGACATCAAATAGCATAACGGTAGCGAAAATATAACTTTATCGAGTATAATTTTAGCGCGCAGTTATAGTATTGTGTTGTGAAATATCCAATAAACGTTTTTAAACCTTCATAAGGATACCCACTCGAATACTGCTGTTTACTCGAGGAGTTCCTAAAAGTACCTCATGGTTAAGAAAATACGTGTCAGTGGAATACTCTAGGATCCTAAAGGATACAGAATGACTAAACGACGGATACTATAGGATCCTGGGGACACTGAATAGCTAGGGAGGATGGTTGTGTCTCATCGGAACGTCCGAAAGTTTAGTAAATGCTGCGTGTTCGCACATCACATGTCATTTCTTTCAAACGACCCCTTCTAAATAAAATGAGTGCATCCTCTTTAGAAGCGTTTATGCTATTGTACAGCGGCGATCATTTCAATCGATCACATTTCTTCGAACATCGGCGGCCGCTCAAACGTTGCATATTTATTCGTCATCTTTTGATTCAGAAAACGATCTCATATCTACAAACCTTCAGGACATCCGCCTAGGTCCCAGAAGGATACTCTAGGTTGCTAGTGGTTATTCGGTTCCTGAATAGCTATTTTTGACCGAGAAAAATAGGAAATGAGTAACCCAGGAAATTAGGAACATACAGGAATAACAGGGACCACTTTCTGTGGTGTAGCTTCCATCTAATTCCAGAAAGCCAGCTCACATCGCTTTGAATTAGCTACAAATGCTATCAGGTTTTCACATAAAGCTTGAAGATCTAGTAACTTTTCTTTTAATTTTGGGATGATAATGAAGGGCGAGATTGTACGGAATAATGAGTGAATGAGAGGAAGCTATATACAAGGAGATGGGATAGGGAGAGTGGATCAATAGTGCAATGTGCACGAGCGCTTGCGATCGATTGTCCCTTCTTTAATGGCCTGGATGGTCAACAGGTCCAGAGTTTAGGAGGTCGGATCACCCTCTTCATCCTCTTCGTTGCCTTTTTTCGCACAGGTTCCCTAGAATGCTTCGTACACGAGTGCGAGCGCTTCCAGGTTCTTGCGCGTCGCAAACGCATCCAGCTCCGCTATTGAACGAGGGAAGGTCATGGCCATCAGCTCGGTCATAGTATAGTACGGCGGCCCCCGGTATCTTCTGCGTCACATAAACCTTTAAGGCTTCATCCTAGAGAACAAAACAACGCCAGCACAAGAAGATATAGGATCATATAAATATGGTATTATAAAAGTAGCATGCTTAGAAATTACCATGGATCTGGAAAGCAATTGCACCAAGTATGTTTGAGCTTTTGGGCGCCTTCGAATTCATCACAGCTAATCGAAGAGGATCGGTCTCCAAGGCATCAATATTTGGCGTCGCTTCAGCAAGATTGGCTTTGTCATAGCCAAGTGGATAGCCCCAACCTAGCTGATCAATTTGGCAAATCATCGCATCAGATTGGATACACACTACCTCACTCACGCTTCCCTCGTCAGGCACCATGTTCCACCTATACATCATCGAATATCGAGATTACCATTAGCTTAAAAGTGGATTCAAAGAATAAACCAATCTATTGGAAAGAAACACACCACCGAAGTCATACATCTCGGTCTAGGTCAGAGAACAGCGCAGAAAGCACTGGATCGAATGCGTCACTCCAAAGCTGTAATAGCACGGCCCATGGCTAACGTCTCTATTAACTTACGAGGGCCGATTCGTAGGTATAAAGGGTGTGGGCGAGGAAGCGGGTTTATGGGATGTTCGTTAGGAATTGTGAGTACCGTTTTACTGTATGATAAAAACGTAAGGATCCTGGATTTAGGATTCTGTGCTTTTAAATGAACACGTCTGTATGCGGAGATCAAATATACAAACGGTATTGAATACAGTATCGTCGCTAACTAGGAGCCAATCCGAACATAAAATCGCGAAGACCTATCCGTAGCGCTGCTACAAACGCTCTATTTTACTCATGGTAACAGTGTCAAGGAGCGTTTTTTCTCGAAGTTTTTGGATTCTCAAAAAGATTAGCAACAAAATGTCAGCCCATCAAGACAGATGATGATATAGAAACGGCACATGAAATTACGCGTTTGCCAAACCAATCAAGACCTGAGCTTCGGCATCTTCTTTGCCTTTTCTCGTGTACACCAACTTCTGAACTACTTCCGGGTCTTTAAGCACTTCTTCTCTAGCACTTATTGTTATTTGGTGCATTTAGAAACGATAAAAGGGAATTTGACTTTGCAAATGCACATACATAAACGATGTCACCAACTTCATTTGCGATATCTTTGCAGTTTATAGCTTTATCACCAACTAAGCCTTTCAACGTCGTTGCATGCCACTCGTTCCGAACATCGTCATCAAAATGACTGCGCGCGAATTCTGAGAATTGAGAGGGCTTTAAAAGCATAACGTCGCTCAGGGCCCTAAAAAACGCTGGTGAGTACTCCAACCAAACTGTCAATGAAGACGGTATACATTAGTTCTTCCACGCCGATCTCAAGATTGAACCCATATCGCAACGACGATTTCGTCATGACCGCCTTTTTAAAAGCAGCGGATTGTTCTGCGAGGGTTTGACTCTGATTCGGTCCCTCTGTCTGTGGCTAATAGAACTCGTACCAATATGACAAGGCGGTAATAGTGTTAATCAAGAGACACGTACCAAAACCTTTTCTTCGATGTACTCCCTTTTCATTATGCTGTTTGGATAATAGTGTAAGGGATCTTTCAAGATAACTGTGTGTGCGTATTTGCTTTATAGATCAAGTATCAGACTTACAATTCTTTTGTTGCTGGTGTTGCTATCAGTGTCATGACTTTCGATGCCATCGCTATTGCAGCTGCCTGCTTTCATGACTGCTACTATTGCTGCTCGCTTTCACGACTACTTATTGCTGTTGCTCGAGGCCTTCTGACTATACGACCCTAATGTGGTCGCTGCCGCCACCTTCCCCAGTACTTCCTGTTCTTTCTATTGATGGTGAGGGGTAATTAAGAAATCAAGTGGTTCTAGAAGTAGATATGTATCACAACTGTCGCCTTACCTCCACCACCGTTTCTTTGAAAATAATATCAGCCACCTTTTCTCCCTCGGGCTTCCAAAAGTGCTTATTCGCATAATTTTTTTTCCTTTTTCTTAGGAGCCATACAAAATTCTGGTTTTATTAGCGACACGGGGCATTAAGTTCTACTACAATATGGTCGTACCTTAACCTTTTGTTCACAGGCTTTTAGTATTTTCCAGCTATTGCTGTTGACTGTTAACTTTTTTCAGCATGAGTTGAACATCAAGTGAATAGGCGCGACGTGCTACTTCTTTGGAGGAGGTGCAGTCATTGGAAATAAGGTAGCGAAGGTCGTATATTGTGTAAATTCTTCCATTCGTTATCCGAGAGCTCTCAGAAGTCTATAATAGCAAGATTATAGCAGGTCGCTTCAATCTAGATCGTGAAGGTAATTACCGGGAAGAATCTGCTTCCGCTGCGAAGTCTCTTTCTTGAAACAAGCCATGCTGCATTTCATATTGATGTGGAACGCTGATCCACAAAGAAACTTGCCGTTCTCCGAAAATTTATGTCAGTCATGTCCCATCTATGCATCTAGTCAAGGTGGTCCTGCCTCCAGCTTCACCGCCCCTATCTATAGGATGAAGTTGGGCTTTTCTCAACGACAAGCTACATTCATCCTTCACAAATCGATAAAGCGTTGTTTTTGATATCTTGAGTTTCTCAAGTCTTTGAAGCAGACGCTCCATCAAGCTGCGACAATCGACGGATTCTCGTCAATGCATTCTAAAACAATTTGTGCATCATTTACAAATAGATGCCGTCACAGCCTTTCTCCTGCTGTAGCGCCCACCTTTGCGCCGTGCGAACATGAATTGCTAACTGGTTTGGGGCAGCTGACGCACTAAGAACCTTCTCAAACGTCAGTTTGAAAAACCTTATTTTATCTGTGTAGAACGCATAGAAGCGCCTGCGTTCTGTTTCTTCCATACAAAGTATCTGCATCATTTCATTTGGCGACATGCACAGAAATGATCTCAGTGTTATGCTGTTAAGGCATGTTACGCAGGTATCCCGCGTGAGGAAAATCAGTTCTCCAGAGAGTGTACTTTCTCATGGACGAAATAGCCCGTAGACTCAGGATCGCCATGCCCGCCAGCAGCAGGACCCGGCCTAATATTCGTAAAAAGATTGATTATTCATTCGAAATGTAAGTGTTGAAGGGAAAAAGAGTTGAATTCCACAAAGCTGACGTATATATATATATATATATGGATGGTTTTTAAGCCTTGAATGACAACAATGCAGGTGCAACTGACATTTTGATTTTGTCAACCTGAGGACTTTAATTGGCTAACTGCGACATTGATTTTGTGCAAGAGCCATCCAGCGCGAACCTATCCCATTGGTCAACGCAAAGATCTTTAGATCTTGCTCGCAACTCCGCCATGGAGAGATGGATGCATTGCGAATAACACTCTCCACAGATGCATGCATAATGCCCGATGCAAAGCACATTCTGGGAAGGAAAAATAATAAGGAAGACATATATGAAGCTTTTTAGTCAATTTTATTACCTGTCAGTGTGAATTGGCCATTCGCGACTGTAATATTTCAGTGATATGGCAGTAAAAGGAAGTAATGGAAGTAATTTCAAGATCGTCATAGTCCACCGTGTGCTGGTCATAATCGTTCTACTGCATCGGATCATTTTCGTATATATGTTCTTCCTTAACGGCTATCTGCCGATAGAGGCGAGAGGAATTTGAATCAATAATTTTATTCGCCATCTCTTGTCACACCAATTCTGTTTCTCCATGACAGCGATAAAAGAATTAGGTAGGAAGATAGAAGTTGGGTACAGATCGCGAAGCTCATTCTAATTTCGATGACAGACGTCTTCGAGTATCTCGATACAACGCTTAAGTCGCGAATCATGTTCCTTGACGGTGCCATGGGCACCATGGTCCAGCGCCTAAAGCTACAGGAGGAAGACTTTCGCGGTAAGATGTCGTTTTTCTCCCTACATCCTTATACTCAAATGCCCAAGGCCAGGAATTTATTAAGTGGCACAAGGACCTACGCGGCAATAACGACTTGTTGACATTGACCAAACCCGATGCCATTTATGACATTCATCGCCAGTATCTTGAAGCAGGAGCGGATATGGTCGAGACGAATACCTTCAGTTCCACTTCAATTGCCCAAGCCGACTATGGCCTTGAAGCATATGCATATCGTCTGAATAAAGAAGGCGCTATGCTTGCAAAAAGGGCTTGCAAGGATGTGAGTGATTTACATTAACCCCGCAATTGCCTTTCCGATTTACGCGGAAGTTAGGTGTACAAGGCTACGGGGACTCCGCGGTTTGTCTGTGGTGCGGTCGGACCAACAAATAGGACTGCATCTATTTCGCCATCAGTAGAGAACCCTGCTTTTCGAAATGTCACTTTTGATGAACTGGTTACTGCTTATGCAGAACAAGTACGAGGTCTACTGGATGGTGGTGCCGATATCCTCCTTGTGGAAACAATCTTTGATACTCTCAATGCCAAAGCTGCGGTCTATGCGATTGATTTGGTGTTTGAAGAGGATGGGTAAGGTCCAACGATCATTACCTAGCAGTACTTAACAGTAGGATTTTGATAGTCGCTCCAAAGTTCCTCTATTTATTTCAGGCACCATTGTCGATCAGAGTGGCCGCACACTGTCGGGTCAGACTGGAGAAGCGTTTGTCACATCGTTAAGACATGCAGAGCCTGTCGCTTTTGGTTTGAACTGTGCCTTGGGAGCTGCACAGATGAAGCCCTTTGTGCAAAACATTAGCCGTTTTACTGACGCTCATATTATTTGCTACCCCAACGCAGTAATGCATCTTTTTACTGTTGATTTGCTCGCGGCTTACTGGATCTATTAGGGCCTGCCAAATGCAATGGGCGAATATGACGAGAGCCCGGAAGCCATGGCCAAGAACGTCGAACCATTTGCACAGGAGGGCCTTGTCACCATTGTAGGCGGTTGTTGCGGTACAACACCTGAACATATCAAGGTAAATGCACATCCAGGAGCTGGTATCAGTGTTGAACGCATCGCAAATAGGCTGTAGTGGAAACTTGCCGAAAATACAGCCCTCGACCCAAACCTGGAAATAATTCCGATGTCATGATTCTGTCTGGCCTAGAAGTGCTGCGAGTAGATGAAACGACAGGTTTCGTCAACGTTGGCGAACGTTGCAACGTTGCTGGTTCACGTAAATTCTGTCGCCATATCTTGAAAAATGAATATGAGGAAGCCTTGGCAATTGCTCGGTTGCAGGTGGAGAATGGCGCTCAAGTTGTAGACGTCAATTTTGATGAAGGTCTTTTGGACGGGAAGGCTGCGATGACGCGCTTTCTGAACTTGCTTGCCTCGGACCCGGACTGTGCCAGAGTACCACTCATGGTAGATTCGTCCAATTTTGCTGTCATCGAAGCAGGTCTCAAATGTGCCCAGGGCAAGTGTATTGTCAATTCAATATCTCTGAAGGAAGGCGAAGAAGATTTTGTCAAAAAGGCGAAAATCGTTAAACGATTCGGAGCTGCCGTTGTCGTTATGGCTGTAAGAAGTGAAGCATACCATATAACTTGATACTTATAGCTCTCATTTTTTTATGTAGTTTGATGAAGTAGGCCAAGCTGTCGAGTCCGAACGTAAACTGGAAATCTGTACTCGTTCCTACGATATTCTTGTCAACAAAGTGAGGTAAGTTACTTGTTTGTGGCATCGTCTGATGAACTTAACTGTTTGATAGGTTCAACCCCTATGATATTATCTTCGATCCTAATATCCTTACGATTGCCACTGGAATGGGTAACGTAACACATGTAAAAAGGAGAGGCTCGGGAATCTAACAAGCAAGATAGAGGAACATAATAACTACGCTGTAGAATTTATTGACGCTTGCCGTGGTATCAAAGCCAACCTACGCGGTGCAAAAATCAGTGGTGGTGTATCTAACTTGTCTTTTGCGTTCCGTGGTATGGACAAAGTACGAGAAGCTATGCATTCGGTGTTCTTGTTTCATGCCATTAAGGCCGGAATGGACATGGGTATTGTGAATGCTGGCTTCTTAACAGTCTATGATGATATTCCCAAGGATTTATTGGAACTCTGCGAAAATGCAGTATGGAACCGGGATCCAGAAGTGACAGAGAAATTGCTGGAATATGCAAAGGCACACTCCAAAGACGCGAAAAAAGATGAAGATCTAGAAGAGTGGCGATCCTGGCCTGTGACAGAACGTATTTCGCATGCACTCGTGAAAGGTATCATGAAGCATATTATTGAGGATACCGAAGAAGCACGACAAGATAAATCAAAGTATCCAAGAGCGCTTAACGTCATTGAAGGACCTCTTATGGCCGGTATGAATGTCGTTGGTGATCTGTTTGGCAAAGGCAAGATGTTCTTGCCACAGGTGATTCGATCCGCCAGGTAAGACTTAAGCTTGAAGCAGCAGCCCTGTTATCGATGTATATTGACAATGAGGATGTAGAGTCATGAAAAAGGCGGTAGCACATCTGATTGAGTTTATTAAGCTGGAGAAGGAAGAGGATATGTTGAAGTCAGGAGCACAAGAAATGAAAGGCAATGGTGTCGTCGTCATGGCGACTGTCAAAGGCGATGTCCATGACATTGGCAAGAATATTTGCGGTGTTGTCCTCGGATGTAACAATTACAAAGTCATTGATATGGGCGTGATGGTTCCTTGCGACCAGATAATCAAAAAGGCAATTGAAGAAAAGGCGGACGTTATCGGTCTTTCTGGATTGATCACACCATCACTTGAAGAGATGGTCATCGTTGCAAAAGAATGCCAAAAGGCGGGTTTAAAGATACCCATTCTAATTGGTGGTGCAACAACAAGTAAAATGCACACAGCTGTCAAGATTGCTCCTCAGTACCAAGCACCTGTGGTTTATGTTCTGGATGCCTCTCGAAGTGTACCAGTAGTGGCCAGTTTACTGGATGACAACCAAAAAGAAGATTTCGCTGAAGACATACGCGAAGAGTACACTGAGATGCGCGAGGAATACTATGAAGGCTTGGAGGAACGAAGACTACTGAGCCTTGAATCAGCACGCGAGAAGAAACCACGCATCGACTGGGCAACCAATCTGCCAGTGAAGAAACCAAAATACCTGGGCACCAAGGTGTATGACAATTATCCTCTTGAAAAATTAGTACACCGCATCGATTGGAATCCCTTTTTCCAAGTCTTTCAGTTACGTGGAAGATATCCAAATCGCGGCTTCCCAAAGATCTTTGACGACACAAATGTCGGTCCTGAAGCAAAGCGAGTATTTGACGATGCGCAGAAAATGCTTAAAGAGATTATCGACCAGAAGCTGCTGTGCGCACGGGGTATCGTTGGCTTCTATCCTGCAAATGCTGTGGGCGATGACATTGAGATTTACGCGGACGAATCGCGTGAAAAGCCGGACCATGTCTTCTACGGACTACGACAGCAATCTGAAAAAGAGACGGATGAGCCATATTACTGTTTGTCCGACTTTGTTGCACCCAAGGAGACTGGACTTTCTGACTATATAGGCATGTTTGCTGTCAGCACCGGATTCGGATGTGATGAACTTGTAGCCAAATACGAAGCAGATCAAGATGATTACTCTAGTATCATGGCCAAGGCCTTGGCAGATCGTCTGGCCGAGGCATTTGCTGAGCTTCTGCACGAGCAGGTGCGCAAGGACGATTGGGGCTACGCTGCAGAGGAATCCATGTCTTCTGCTGAACTCTTTTCTATGCGCTACCAAGGTATCCGTCCTGCGCCTGGTTATCCTTCGCAGCCTGACCATACGGAAAAGGAGACCATGTGGAAGCTGGGTAACATTGCTGAGAAGACCGGGATCACATTGACGGATTCGTTGGCAATGAATCCTCCAGCCAGTGTCAGTGGTTTATACTTTGGCCATGAGAAAAGTACGTATTTTGCGGTCGGAAAGATTGGTAAAGATCAAGTGGAGGACTATGCCTCGAGGAAGGGCATGGAGGTTGAAACGGTAGAAAAATGGTTGGGAACCATTTTGGCATACGATTCGTAGAATAGCGTAGTACTATATTAATTGTTCTAAAAAAAAATAATAAAGAAAAAGAATAAAGGTCGTACGCCTACGACAGTGTGTGCAATATCGTTACATCCGAAAGACTTATGCTACAGCTATACCATCTGCTTCAAGAAAAACGCATTTTTTGCAGGTTGCCGACTTTCGCCTTTGTTATATTCTCAGCTTAAGTCTCCAGCATTTCGCCGAGCTAAGGAATACTGGAGTTGGAGTCAACATTTGCATCAAATAAATATCACATCACGTTCAAGTTGAATTAATTTGCACTGGAAGGTGATACGTCTTGGCATTGAGCAGCGGCTTATTTTGCGTCAATCCAAGGGATAGTTCGCACATGAGTAACCCGATTTTTGCATTAAAGTGCTTCAGTGATGGTTTTGCGATATCCCGTCGGAAAGTAGTAAAAATGTCTCAAGATAAGGAAATGTCTCTTTGAAACAAGAAATCGTTTTTGCATTGTGGGTACTCCAGTGATGGATTCTCAGCATCCCATCGGAAAGCAGTAAAAATTGTCTCACGATAAGGACAGGTTCCACCCGAACTAATCCATACTTAAAGGAACGCACGAATTTCTTTTTTTTTTCTTTGGCTCTGTTCTCTTTAACATCCCCGGTAAGGATGTCAACTTGTATACATACACAATTATTCATATCTTTTTATCCACCGTTTAGCCTGCATGACCTCTGTCCCCAAGCGTCCTGACTGTGGTCTAGCCCCTTGTTCACCACTAGATAAGCAGTACTGTCGCACGCTGCCTCATCCAACTTCGACAGCAGAACTTCACCGGACGTTTGCATCGCTTCAAGTCCTCTGCACAGCGTAGCCTCTTACCACTGGCCGTCGTCGCCAGAACCACCCCCATGCTGGCCCCATCGGACTGAGGTGCAGGCTCGGCCCAGGCTTCTGGCCTGCTTACCTTTTGGGGGTAAGTAAAATGACATCAAAACATCTTCCATTAACTAACCGTGAATGATTCTTTATGCTGCTCCAACAAATTATGCGTCCATTTGGGGACCAAGTTGATGTAAGTACAGAATTATTTTGTCGCCAATTCGTGAACTAACAATGGCATTATTCAATTATGTCCTTAGCGTAAACTCGGTTCTTTATGGACGCATGGGTTATTTAGAGTAGCGTAAAAAGTTGTTCAATAATAGTAATTATGTTACGCCTCCACCAATATCACAGCAGTCGCAGGAGATATAAGCTAACAATAATTCCTTCCGCTTGCTTTGCATTGCGTGCTAACGCTCTCCCAAAAATTCACCCCTCATCATCACATCGATGCGCTTTGATCTTCCATGACCTAATCGCAGCCATGCTCATGTCCGAATCGACCATTACAATTACATAACGGAGTTACAAATGGTATCTTGCTGCTCTAGCTGACCGCCTGAAACATTAAAGAAGAAGAAACACATGCTATTGATCTGCTATTCTTAGCAATAAGATAGTGAATACATTGCCATACATTCATAACAACCTCCAAAGCAACATGATCTTTTCTTATCGCAGGTAGAGACATACCAAGCCTTAGTTCGATGTTCAGTCGAACAGAACATTAAAAGCCATGACATATAATGAATAACCTCTAATATACACAGTTGCTAAATGCAAGATGATACATTTATTGACAGTTATCAATAAAGAAGCACATCAATAAAATAATTCCATAGATTCCGTCGGTTCAAAACCGTTTGAATGAAGTACATTGACGTCCCATGTAGCGATCCATCTTCCGTCCCCGAATTTGAGCTTAGCAGTGCACTTGTAGGTATTTCCGTCACATGTCATGCTTACTACTGGGACTGGAGCAGCTGTGGACAAGGAAGCGGCAGCAGCAATAACAGCAAGGAAAAGAGCTTTGACCATCTTGAAATTTACTTGTTTTTCTTGGAATGTATCCGAGGATGAAGATGACAAGGCGTCTATCATCAACTGTTTAAATAGTTTCTGGAGTACGGGACTGTCAACTGTATTTACAACTGATGACCACTAATACTTCTGTAACTTGAAAAGAGAATGGTGGCGTATGGATTGATAGTATTGATTGTTTATAGTAAAGCAAAGCGATACACAGACAATACAAACAAGATGAAACAGTCATGACGGACCATGTTCTCACGATCGGTGAAACCGTGCAAAAGAATACTTCTAAAGACTTCCCGTTTGTTATTTCGCTCAGCCATGCAAAGTTTAACTTTAGCATTCGAGGGTTTCAGGATAGATGGATCGGGATGGAAACAGAAGAACTTGCAGAGAGGATAGCAACGTGAGGTCCAGTTGTATCCATGAAACCTGTCAAGAGCGTATTCTAGGATATTGGACTTGTTATGTGGTTATCGAAGTAATGTCAAAGGTCATGACACAACGCAATACACTTGAGTTGAGAGCTATAGCCCGTTGAAGACGTTATTTTAGGTTGCGTCTCCTCAATTCACTTTATCGTATTTCGAGAAAATTATATCAAACTAAATACGCATCGGTTCCTTCAAACGTATCCTGAGCTTCTTGCGATTATCCAAAGGTTTTTTTTTGGACAGTAACCCTGCTGGACTTTTCCTCGGAAAACCAACGAAAATGAGAGGTCAATAAAGAGTACAACAACGGATGATCTTCCTCTACTATAAGAGATCTGGTATTTTTTCACGCAAATGAACGTCCATACTTGGCAGTCAACTGTGAGAACTCCAACTGAAGGTTACACGGTGATGGCGCAAAAGTATGACGCCAATCGGCGACCTTTCCTTACTTAACGGAGATGACATTTTTGGACATGAAGAGAAGAGAGCTGAAACTAGCTTTCTTTCACACCTGTGGCGCGAGCGTGCTAAACTAAGACGGAATGTTCTTGTTGAATTTGTAGAACCTTATTCCGGACGTTGAAAGTGATCATTCTGGTAGTGTCTTAATTGTAGGCATAATATCAATCTGTAGAAGCGGTACGTTCATTCAGATCACTCGGTAAGATCCCGCTTAAGATCAGGATAACACTCTGCGTGTCATAACATCCCCTTTTCATTGGTTCAATACTTTGACTTCTTGGCGTAAAGTAGACGGCGTCATTCAACATAATTGCACCACTGGCCATGGTAATTTTATTGAAAGGATTGTTCTATACACTCCATTTATGCAAGATATGAATAGAATGTGACACTTTTGCAGCAACATTTAATCCGGAAGATGCGTCTGAGTGATCTCCTTGATTTGTGCTAGAATTATAGAAGCTTATCTTTCAAGGGTATCAACAAAGTAAAATCAATGTATCATCGATACAGCTCGCAATTTTTACGTATATCAAACAGATTAGAGTAGTAACCAAGCATTCAATGTGCCACTATAATACTTGCAGCGAGGACCTTAGTAGGCGTTACCGCAGGTAGGATTCGTGTCAACACTGCATGTTCTTGCAAGAGTTGCAAGAAATTCATATGGCAAACTGTATCCATTTGAGCTCCAGATGGTGCTAATGAACTTCGTGATGCTTCTCAGAGAGGTATTATCGATACGTTAGCATCATTCAGAAGTTCCGCAGATGAGACCGCCATTTGAGGCGATGGCAGTCTCTGGAAACCCTACGGAAACATAATTAATGACATTCGAGGAAGGGATTTACGCTGACAACGTTGCGTGGGCGTGACTAGGAGATAGCAATTTCTAACGCATCACGTAGCATGTGCCTTCACTAAATGCGATGCTGGCAGTCGATGATTTTTCATGCCTTCCAGACGTTGAAATGGACACTCAAATGCCCTAGGGTACTGTAAAGTTACCAGATCCGTCCAATTAATATCTGCTGCGCTGTAAGCAACTTCTGACCAGTCAGTGAGCGACAAAACCGCAAGTTACTAAGTTTCAGCTCATCCTTGTCGCCAGATTATTCTACGAGATGTAAAGAAAACATACTTGTAACGCATTTGAGACATCATCTCCGTTTGGTTCATGCAAAATGCAATCGTATTAAAATAAAACCTTATTTATGTCACAGTTTATACATTATTCCATGTCAAACCGTTAATGAGCATCTTCGCCATATTTTTTCCTTTCATTAATGTATCATCGCGTTATCACCAATTGCAGTATGAAAACAAAGAGCATGAGGGGCTAAGTAAGCGAGACTGAAAATGGGTCATCTCCTGCTAGTGTTATTTTCGTACTGTTTGAATAGTTCATCATGCTTACGGAAAACTCTATGAGGTTCCTTGTTAGAGTTATTGTGTTTACGATTAATTTAATATTAGGTCTTCGTTGCAACCTCGGAAACAAATAGATAAAGTTAGAGCCTATCTAGAGCAACCTTCTACATATTCTTATCATGATCAGTGATTTAACTATGCTGAATATGACACTGTTTACTTTACGCCTAGGAGCCAAGTATCGAACCATTACAGAGAGGCTGTCAAAATACGTAATGCGTTATATCGGTCTTAAGTAGTGGTCCTACCGGAGAAGATGAATAAACTTGTCAGTTCGATACTACGTTTGTCGATATCATGTTGACGATCAAGGTACATTCAAAACGGTCATTCCCAACGTCTGAAACAAGGATTCTACAGAGTCAACTACAGCTTTATGTCTTAGTTCAATACGTTCCTACCACACGCATGAACAAAAATTACTTTCATATTTCTTCTCTTGCTGTCAAAAAATGCCATCCTCCTAATAAGGGAAGGTCACCGATCGGTGGCCATACTTTGCGCCATATCTTTGCGCCATCACGGTGTAACCATCAGTTGGGGTTCTCACAGTGGATTGTCAAATATGTACACCCATTGGCATGAAAGTGTGCCAAAGATATTCTAGCTTAGGGAAAGATCATCTCCAGATATTAATTGTTGTATTGTTATTCTGTTTTCGCTTCCCATTTTTATTGGTTCCGAGGCCAAGTCCTGTAGGGTTACTGTCAAACCTTTGGATAATCATGAGGATTTCGGTGTACGTTTGGATGAACGATACATATTTAATTTTAGTCATTTCCTTGAAATATATCGAGATAGAATGAATTGAGAAGACACAACGTAGATTTTCGACCGGCTATAGCTTTCAACTTACGTGTATTGTGTTGTTTCGTGGTCTTTGACATTACTTAAGTAACCATATGATAAGCTCAATGACTATCCTAGAATACGCACTTGACAGATTCCGTGGATACATCTGGCTCTCACCTTCCTATTCTCTCTATACGTCTGTTTCCGTCCCGGTCCGCCTATCCTGAAACTATCGAATACTAAAGTTAAACTTTGTACAGCTGGTAGACATAACAAACGGGAAATCCTTGGAAGTATTCTT